>SCHM01000004.1:4436315-4613973 GCA_004123355.1 Amphirosellinia nigrospora
GAATTATCCATTGGTACAATCTCGCGAAGCAGACGCGAGAGAGAGCTCGTCATGCTCATCCTCAACTCCTATCCGTGGAAAGACGCGCAGTGTCGTCAAGATTTTTACAAGGCGATGGCCGCGGCCAGGAGGCCGAGGACCAGACCGGCACCAGTACGGGCGGCACCGGCGGTGGGGAGAGGCGAGTGAGAAGCTGTCGCACTGGTGGGGACACTGGTGCTGCTGCCACCAGCCTGGGCGGAAGTCTCGGTGACATAGACAATGGGGGTGGTGTGGGTGGCCCAGGTGGAAGTGGCGTAGGCAGAGGTGTGGGACTTCACGGTGGTGGTGCTGTTGCTGTAGATGCTGGAGCTCACAACGATGCTGGAGCTAGTGCTGGTGCTGTTGCTGACAACGCTGGTGCTGCTGCTGCTGCTGGTCTCAACAGGGTAGCCAGGGGCTGTGGTGTGCGAGGTAGTCTGTCCTTGGTAGGGTAACCGGTAGCCGAGGCAGTGGCGCTGGTCGAAACACCGACGCTGCTGCTCGAGCTGGCACCGTTGCACTATAATTTCTAGAGTCAGTATTTCCCTTTCACTGATGTTCCAGCCGAAAAGAAAGAATAAGTCTAGGGCTTCACTTACCGAGGGGCCCTTGATGGCAAAGGGGAAGGAGTACTGGAAAGTCGCGCCGTTGGTAGCCTGGTCGGCAATCTTGAGGCCATAAGTCTTATCCTCGCCAAGCGAGCAGGGGACGGCCCAGCGGCCTTAACATCAACACCGGCTACAAATATTCATCAGCAATGCTTCATCTCATTAGATTAGCGCTTGACTTACGGGCAATGGCATTCAGGACCTGGAGAGTGGTCGGGTCGTTGCCGCCCATCAGAGAGATGGTAGCAGGACCAGAGAACTTGCCAGCGGCCCATTTGATGGTGAAGGTCTTGCCAGCGGGAACAACCTGTCCATCACCAGGAGCGCTGATCACGGCATATCCAGGGGTAGCAGATTGGGCGACAGCCGAGGCAGCAAAGGCCAGAATAGAGGCGAAGATGGTAGAACGCATTTTGAGACAACTAATTGCGCGAGAAATGTAAGAATTAGAAGGTGAAGACGAAACACGATTAATGAGTCCTAAAAGGAGCAACACTGAGACCAGGCCTGGTAAGGAATGACTAGTAGTTTATAAAGAATGTGAGTGCCGTGATGGGCTGACAGGCGGCTGGGCTATGTTGGGGAGAAAGGAATGTGGTTGTCTGAATAGACTCAGTTGACGATTGGGTGAAGAGGAAAAGGAATGGAAGAAAAGGTGAACGGCGGACGAGCCTCAACTAAAGTTGGTCGAGAACGGACGAGGATGTGACCCAGCCAGGAGGTCGTTTTTCCCAGGCGGACCTGTCAGTGGTCCCATAGCCCATGCAGGCTGGGTTGGTGGCACGCTCTTAGCCCAATCAGAACGGGATAAGAATAGCATTACCCAGCCGTACTTACACCACTTTTAGGCATGACGGCCTCTCATCTCGCCAGGCCAGCCCAGCTGTTCCCCCGCTAATGAGCAGCTAACGACACTAGCCGCATCTGTTTCTGTCCGGCGCTGGCTCTACAAATGCACTAGTGCTCGACCGAGACGACATGGGTACGTGGTACCTGATTAATTACCAAGCAGGGACTGGACTTATAGACGCTATGACCCTTCTTCCCATTAGACCAAATCTGCGCTTAGTCCACCTTCAGCTGCTTTGTGAGCGGTAAGTACATGCCACGATGCTATCATGATTCTTTGTAATGCTTGGGGCAGTTTGTTCGTGCCCCTACGGCACCAAAAAAAAAGTACACTACATCCTATTACGGCTGACCAAAAGGTACCTTAGGTGGTAGGACTTTGTTGCGCTTGGCAAATGGAGGGGAAAGTTGGCAAAAGGCGGCAGAGACCTGGTTCACGATGCCATCACTGGCGGAAACGACCCATTGAAAAGTTCTACTTTGGGAAATTAAAGCGTTAAATTGAGGGGCGCAGCTGGGCAGGCAGGCGAGCAGGCAGGTCAAACAAGGCGCCCACCAAAACCGCCCCTGGCAACTCTGTCAGCTTGAGGTGATGAAAGGGGAAAGGGGACAGAGAGATGTGGGCTTGAGATGCAGGGCCGATTTTTAGTCAACTAATAAATAGCCTTGAGCTATAAACGCTTCCTGCTAAGTATTGATATCCACTTGAATGGCGCTGTGTCTCGGGGAGACTGTCTCACTATAATTTATTTCTTCGACTCGTCAGATATATGCCAAAAGTTGGTAGTCGTGTAATTTGCGCGTTTGTTTCATGGCTACACACGCTTCGCTGCCCTGCCGTAAGTACGCGTTTGGTAATATTTATCGAGGCTAAGTTCTTCTAGTCCTAGCTATGCGGCTCAGATTGCTCGGGGTCCTCGCACAGCGTGACGCTGCATTGCAGATATTCGGCTGCCTGCAACTGAGCACAGCAATCAACCTGAGTGAGAGACGCGGATATCCGCCTGCATCAACTCACACGCCTACAATAAGCCCAATGAAGAAACAAACAAAAAACGACGCCGCACACGCGCACTGAGGTTCACTTTTAGTGCACGTCAATTTACAATACACGAGCACCTTGAAAAAAAGCATTGTACTTGTATAAAGCAAGTAAGTAAGCGTGCCCCTGGCCCCAGATTTTATTAGAGTCGCCGATGTGCCTGGTTTATATGGGCACCTGGTGGATACGGCCGCGGTATCGTGATACCTGCCTAAAAAGGACGTTAATGGATTATGCCGTCCAATCATCCATCAAGTCAAAATATTATGTCAGATTGCAATAACCTTTAGACTACTCTACGGTCTAAGTTCTAATATGCATGTGCAAACGGTCAAACCAACACCTAAGCAAAAGTCCTTCGTTACCGAATTGTCGAAAATCTGCCTTGACGTAAAGAATGCGAGATCAATGTCAGATGATCCAGCACTTGTTTTTTTATAGCTATATAGCCTATCGGTGCGATATTGTGATCATCCCAAGTTCGTGTCATAGCTTGGCATACCAGCGAAGCCCAGTCCCTCGCGACAATATTAGTCCTAGCGAGCATACAAATGGCTCCTATATTATCGTATAGAAACTAAGATAATATCGAGAGCGTTATACGGTCATGTGATGTATTTATGAGTCAGTGATTGACGATGTGTTTATGAGATTAGGCTTTGCATTCAACCAAAAAAAGACAACTAACATAGCCTCTGACACCACCTATAACCATGCAAGTCATCTTTTAGCATCACCTATAACGCCTCATCTATGCATCGTGTTGTCGTATGGTATTCGCTGTTATAGCGAGCTTAGCCTTGTCTAATGCGACACCAAAAGAACGAACCGCCAACCACACGTTTGGACGTGGCGTACTTAACGGACTATTGTTTCTTGGCGGCCACGATGGTCTTATATCGTCAACACACCAAACAGCCCTATGGGCCGCGGACTAAATCCCTTGAGAGCGAAGCTAAAGAAGTGCGGTAGATGAAATCTTATCGGCAATGTGTAGAACATCGGTTCCTATTCCGTTCTAGGCAACTAAGACCCTGTCTCTATGCTTTTCTGGAACTATGCATCATCTGATTTTCTTTGATTTCTCTCTTCTATAGGCTGTATCTAAGAAGGACCAGCCTGTGTCTTCTTAGTCTTATCAAGGTCGTCATCAACCTTTGGTAACGCCGGTATATCAACACCCAACTCTTCATACTGCATACCAATATAGCCATCGCTAAGGACAAGCACATCAACCTTTCTCGCATGACCACTCTGATCTGGCTCGGGAGTTTGATCACTGTTTTCGCTGTTGGTTTGCTTCCGGCCTTGATGGATTGACCTGGCCCTTGGCTCCAACCTACACGCTTAACTGCGATGATCTCATCTCTGGCCTTGTCGCAAACAACGACGAACCACCCCTCTGTCTGCGGTTTGGGGTATTTAGGAGCAAATATTCTGCCTTCCCGTTCAGTTATAGCATTGAGTCGCTTGAGGCTGACGGTGAGCGACAAGGCCGTGACATTTTCTGTGGTGATGCTGACATTAGGAATGGCGGAGAACGCGCGACTGAAACGGCCTTGCTGGGAGGCTGGCACCCCTAGCTTTTTTGTGAGCGCCTCGATTTGTGGCTTTCCATGTTTACTGAGCTTCTGTAGGGTTGTATTGTCTTTGATAGAGTCTGCACGGATACCAGGGAAAATGGCTAACGGTGAATCCTCCGGCCACCGTGCTGATTTGATGCACTGAAGCAATTTGATCATCTGTAAGCAACTCGACAGATGACCAAGCTCGGTCAGTACGTCAATAGATGCTTGAATGATACGGATTGCTTGATCCAATACGCTCGTTTGATCACCAACATAATCCGTAATTGGAAGATCAATCCGTGCCATGTGGGCTTGGAGGAGAAGGAATGCTTTAACATGGGGTCCCACATTGGCAGCCCGAAGGTACTACCCGAGAAAGGCAGATTATCCGACAGCTCGGCGTTGATAAGATCTTCATTGTGGCGGACGGGCAGTTCATCGTATTCAGTTGCTCCCGACATCCAAGACAAAACATCCACAAAGTTGCCGTTAGGCTTGGCATGCTTCACTAGGTGGCGAATTGTCTTGTGTGACAAGTAGTAATAGCTCATAATCTTACCCAGAGGCGTTGGGTCGACATCGCCATTTGGATAGACCTCGACACACTTCGAGAGTGCTAGCTCGTCCAACGATTTATTGACCATATCAACCATGAAGTCGTTAGCAAGCTGCTGAGCAGCAACCGTGTTATGTTCTTCAGCTAATATCTCGAGCCCGTAATATGATGGATTTTTGTGTAGCCGCCGAAAGAAAAAAGTCCAGGTCAGGTAATCAAGCGCATCCTGTTTGGTAATGATTGTCTCGGCGGATACTTCCGCACATAGATGGTTGTCTAGGACAGTATGCAGAGATGACTCAACCGGGAACCCTGTGTGTAGGAAGTGCTTGTAGAAATCCTTTTTTGCGTCCTGGGTGAAGATACGTGCAACACCCGAGTTATCAAACTGCGGACGCCCAGCACGGCCAAGCATTTGTAAAACATCGGTTAGATCCATGTCTTTGTAACCTTCGATCTTAGCATCGTAGAACTGAGTGCCTTTAACTACGACTAGATGTGCAGGTAAATTAACTCCCCAAGCAAGAGTACTGGTCGCAACCAAGATCTGAATCTTGTTGTTTAGAAATAGCTCCTCCGCTAACTGTCTGTCGGACTCGACGAGACCAGCGTGGTGGAGCCCTATTCCGAAGTTAATTGCTTCTTTTAGTGCATCATCTTTAACTCTTGCGAGGTTCAGCTGTAGGTCTTCCTCTGACATGTGAACAAACCGCCTAGGATTATCCTCCATACCGCAGAAATTTATAAGATCTTTGGCTGTTAGGCGAGTTTGACGTCGTGAAGGCACAAATACGATGACAGGCTTCTCAGGACTATGCGTCTTGATTGCGGAGAATGTTGGTCGATTCATCGACTGCATCAAAGGACAGAAACCTCTGACCTCCGGAAGCCGTCGATATAGAGCTCGAGCGGTACTGGACGCACTGAATGTCGGAAGTTGAACAACCCTTCTTTAACACCGAGCCAGTTGCCCAGATCAGTTGCGTTCGCACATGCAGTGGACATCCCGAGAAGTCGGACCGAGTTCTTCGTAGATTCAGCAATGTAATTCATACCTACGAAGTGTTAGAAGCCTGGCTACAAGTTGATAAGAGAAGGACTTACGCGAAACAATGATTTCCAGAATTGGGCCTCGGTCTCCGGCAAGAAGATGTATTTCGTCGATGATCACTAGTGCGACTTGACGAACATAACCTCTGGTTTGCCAGCTTCGCGAAATACCGTCCCACTTTTCCGGCGTCGTTATTATGACGTCTGCATCTTTTATTGTCTTCGTATCGGGCGTATTATCACCTGTAAGTTCAACTAATTTAAGACCTAGAGGTCCCGAAAGTCGAGCGCCCCAATCCTTGACTCTTTCGCGAACCAGCGCCTTCATTGGCGCAATATAGACAACCTTGGAGCCTGGTCGCTCTCGGAAGGCCCACCACATTGCCAACTCCGCCGCGACAGTTTTCCCACTACCCGTTGGAGATCCAAGCAAGACGTTCGCTGGCGTATGGTAAAGTGTGTGGAAAATCTGAGTTTGCATAGGGTTGAAGAATTGAAATCTTTTCGCGTATATCTCTTCTAGTCCGGGATTATTGAGAGCACTGATGGGCAACGGCTGTAAATTCAGCAGATCGGTGTAAACGCTTTCAGTATCTGGCCGGATAAGATGCTGAAAAGACACGGGAGTCACAGTCTCTGCCCCAAGCCACTTATCGGATACCGCCCTGACATAAATCTGATTTGGAAGCGGGTCAGACAGCGGTATTGTAAAATTAAGCTCGTGATCATCGTAGAATTTTCTCCTATTAAGGATAAAGAATTCATGATGGTATATCTCTGAAGTTTCCGAGTTCTCGACCCAGATGTAGAAAGATTCAGAGGTTCCGTGCATGTGTTCGTTCCATCGGAAGTCTGGAGTGATGTAAAGCTTGATCCGCAAAACGTCGCGATTCAGGGGCGCGATCTCAGCATCTATAGAGACAGTTGGAAAGTTATCAATGATTCTTGAAATCTTCTTGCCGGCATTGTGGTTATTGACCAAGCCACCAATTTCTGCCGGTTCCATGTCTCGGAGAGCCTCAACTGTAAGCTCCTTTTCGTCAAGCTTGCTAAGAACAGGCTTGGTCAATTCGAACTGGTGCAGAGGATGCTGGAACGGCCATAGTCGCCTCTCGATAGATTTAGCTAGGGTTTGTAGAACAAGACACTGGTAGCCCCAGCGCCTATTGAGTGCTATCATGAAGAGAGCACGGCATATGCGGGCAGCTTGCTGAGATACATAATTAAGATCGTTCGATAGCGCAAAATCCTCTGGCTGCACCCTAGAGATATATGATTGTAACAGGATGTTGGTCTTTGCCTGTGGAGTATCGATGCCGCCGGGAACATCACAGTGGATGACTTCATACCTCATCCTAGTTAACTCATTGGCCTCGTTGTCTCTCGATTGAATATTGTTAAACTCCCCACTCATACTGATCATGTGGAATACATCTGCCTCGGTTGCTTGTGGTTTCATCATTTTGTTGAATATTTGGACACTCGATTGTTGGATGTAGTATTGACTAGCAATGCGCCCGACATCCTTACTTTTCAGCTCCTCGGTGACTTCATTGAAGATAATCATCTGGCTCTGCTGCAAGGTACGGGCAGCTTGTATAGCTAGCTGTCGTCTCCTTTGGACAAGTTGAGGATCATCCCTGATCTCGGCCCACTCGATGCCATAGTTCATCGGACTTTTTCTCATTCGAACGAATAGATATGAATATCCGATCCATTGCACAGCATCATGAATCGAAGACACAGTGCCCAGCGAGATTTCTGCATTCAGATTATCGACAAGCTTTGATGAGAACTTGGATTCTATCGGTTGTTGCTCCGTGACTGCTGACAAGTAATGGGGCAACTTGTCTGCGGTCGTGCAAATCATGCCAATGCCGACATCTTCGAACTGGGGACGACCAGCACGTCCAAAAATCTGAAGGACATCAAGGATACCTAGATCCACGAACTTTCCATCCTGTGCACTATACACCTGGGTTCCTTTGATGACGACTGCAGCGGCTGGGAGGTTGACACCCCATGCAAGAGTCGCAGTACAGCATAGGACCTTGATGACACCTTCGCCAAACAGTCGTTCCATAAGGTTTCTGTCCGACCGAGTCATGCCGGCATGGTGAATACCCAGGCCTTTAGGAAGGAGATCTCTTAATTCGCGCGCCTTTGATTGCTTCATATCTCTGACTGCCTGTTCGTAATAAGGATGACCCTGTGGATCGAATACGTCTAAGCACACCTGGTCGACAGCCTTTTCGTGAAGCATCTTAGCTGTGGCAAGTGTATCCCTTCTTGAGTGAACGAATACCATAACCTGGTGGTCTTTCTCTAGCATCTCTCTGACCTTTTCGAAGGCCACAGTGTCAAGGCTTTCTCTAGATTGCTTTGAACCAGCCTTACCCTTGACTCCAATGAAGTGCTGTTCGAGTGGAACTGGACGAAATGAGCTATCAAAGTAGAATAGCCCGGCCTGTCGGTTGACTTTGAGGAAGTCGGCAACATCAACGTAGTTAGGAAGTGTAGCACTGAGTCCAACGATACGGATCATTGACTGTGTGCTCTCGACTTGCCGTTCAGTACGTGCAACTAAAGACTCCAGTACGGCACCACGTTCATCATGAAGCATATGAACTTCATCAATAATGAGTAGCCGGACTTTTTGTACCAGCTCAGTATCGCCGGTACCCTTTCGGGTAATGACATCCCACTTCTCCGGGTCGTAACGATTATTTGGGTTTGGACAATTTCCGACTTGGTGAGATGCATATCTCCAGTGTATTCTCGACAACGAATACCAAGCCATGCTAGGCGCTTTCCCAACTTCTCGGTAATTTCGGCTGCCAGCGCTTTCATAGGAGCAACATAGACGATTTTAAAGTCCTCCAGGTCAGCAGCAAAATCTGTCTCTTCCATGTTCTCAATAGGGTTTGGCGTGAGATACTGCCCAATGGTTTGTAGGATAGTTAACATGGCAGCGTCTGTTTTACCTGCACCAGTAGGGGCACATATCAACATATTCTCGCTGCTCTTGTAAGCTACCGGATAAACCAGACTTTGCATACGATTCAGTGTCTTATAACCCTTGAAAGTTCGGCGGCAGAGACCGTCCATGTCGCCGATTTTAATCAGCTTGTGGCCGGGCCAAAGAGTCCCTGGTTTACCAGCTGGTACAAAGTACTCCTCGTACTTCTCAAACTGCCTTCTTTCACTTCCGATAGGCAGGCCATACTTTTTTCCTGCGTGGCTCAAAGTATTGCCAGCGTCATGTTTTTTATAGACGTGCGGGTATTTCTCCTCCTTATGCATACTTGGTGCCAATGCAGCGTTCTTATGCTCGAAATCTTGTCGTCGGAGCGCTTCATCCCTTTCAGCCTTGGTCAAAATTCGGCCCTCTTTCTTCGAAATCGCCACAAGGTCAAGGTCGTTGGGATTAACGAGGTCGGTGAGCATAGATTGACGGCCAGCAAGAATATCATCTTTCTTCGACAATACTTGTATCACAAAGTCGAGATCATCAAAGCCAATGAGATCCGTGAGCAGAGATTGCACATCGCCTTCTGGCCTCCTGGAGCTTAAAACTTCCAAGATCTGAGTCTGGAATACATCCGATGGCAGTCCACCTTTCTTCGCGGAGATGGCGGAGCATTGATTCGAAAACCAAGAAACCCCATCGTCTCCATTGTCGGGGATGCCGTTTGTCTCATCGATAAAGTCACTGCTATACAGATCTTCTTCACTATCCAATATGAAGTCCCAAACGTCGTCGCCACTGTTTCTCGAAACAAGGTCTTCATCGTAGAAATCGGTATCTGAGCTATGATTTTGTTCCGGTAATTTTAATTCTGCCAGAGCCGACTTCATGGCTGCAAATTGTGCACGCCATTGTACTTCTGCATCGCTCATCGAGGACATCGTGATATGATATATGAGGATGGGTCAATCTGTGTAAGGGTTGAGTCTAAGAAACTTAGTCACAAGTTTTAAACTTGTTAACAAGATGAAGCTGGTGCATTCGTATAGCTCTATTGTCTTGTCTTGCTTAGATGCACCTGGTAACCTTTATATCTTAAAAGTGAATTGAGAAGAGGCGCAGATGATTGACTCTTCGGCGAGAATGAGTGAGAATGACTATAATAAGTGGGCACTACCTCGCCATAGCCCAGTTTTAGCGGAAACCCCTCCATTAACCCCCGCATTTTAGTGGTCTCTAGTGGATGTAGCGGTCTGCGTTTTGTCGCTTTGCTCTTACGTACCATACCGTACCTCCTGGTCTAGAGGTCAACCTTCAAAGCCGGTGCCTAGACGGGTTGTCCGTCACCGTTAACTCCATCATCGATCCTAGAAGCCCCCTCGCTCCTACATCAAGCCTCTATTAATTCCCACGACAATCCACTTGCTTGCGCCTTTCATACCTTCACAAGACTGCGTCGAATCGAATATTAGTCTGCCTTCGCTATACTACTGCCCAACATGAAGCTACACTACATCGGAGTATGCTAGACCACCCCTTTCCCCCGCTGGGTCGAACCTCGGCCGCGACCTAGCTATCGCTGCTGACGTCTATTTGCCTTGGCACAGATCGTGCGAAACGATACCAAGCCTGGTGTAGAGCTTGTATCCGAGAAGGAGCTGAGCGCATACTCGCGCTTCACCCGACAGAAGTACGATTACCCCCTTTGATGAGATGCACGAATCATCCGCATATGCCTGGGAAGGGGAACGAAGGGCTGATCTGAGATGCATCACAGCTATGGCGAGTTTATGACCATGTTCTCGAAGACGGTGGCCGAAAGGACGAGGCCGGGACAGAGGCAAGACGTTGAAGAGCAAGGTGCGACCCCCCCGTCCTAGCGATCGCCGCCGACATCCGAACAAAGCAAAGCGAATAGAACGGTAGGGATGAGCAGACACTGATTCGCATACTTGGCAACAGATTACACATTTCATGCCTACGCACGGACAGAGGGCGTCTGCGGCATCATTATGTCAGACCACGAGTATCCAGCGCTAGTAGCCCATCAGTTGCTGTCTAAGGTGATGGACGAGTTCCTGGCATCGCACCCGCGGTCTGCGTGGGCGTCGGCCAGCGCCAACAGCGTCACCATGCCTGAGCTGAAGGAATATCTCGTCAAGTATCAGGACCCTCACCAAGCCGACAGCATCATGAAGATCCAGAAGGAGCTGGATGAAACTAAGATCGTCCTACACAAGACCATTGAAAGCGTGCTACAACGTGGTGAGAAGATCGACGACCTAGTCGCCAAGAGCGACGGCCTCAGCAACCAGAGCAAGATGTTCTACCGTGAGTCCCAACCCCTGTCTTGGTCTTGTCTATATTGTTTGCTATGAAGGCAGAGAAGAGATCAAAAGTTAACCCATATTTACCTCTAATAGAGCAAGCAAAGAAACAAAACTCGTGCTGTGTTCTTATGTAAATCTTATATCCGGCGGCGCTCCGTGAGTTGGCGTTGTTTTGCACAGTCTGGATTATTACGGTTTCAGCATAGTGGCTAAAGAATCTACAACGCGGGTTTCTTTACTCAGCCTGGTATTCTCTCCTGACATAGCTAAATGCTATGTGTCTTCCATAAGTCGATAGGCAAAGCCGTCTTCAAATGGGCGGAGATCATGTCATTCGTTGAACGGTTCGATGGCCAATTTCACGTCACAGCCATAGGCTAATGAATAGAGTACTCTTCACCTGTGTATGATGGGTGGCAGAAATACACTGCAGGAATAGCTAGCCTTTACGAGCAAAAAAATAAGCAGGCAGCCATAATATAATAAAAAAACCATCCAAAATACCGGTTCTGTGAAAGTTGTATAGGTGTTAACCCAATCTCGATCACACCAAGATCTGGATCGCCAAGCCTTGCAGATGGATAGGCTTCATACGAGGTGTCGCAGGGTCCAACCCGATCTACGTTTCATGTTATCACGCTGATACCTCGTCTGATCGACAAAGATAGGATTCGAGCAAGGTTTGGCATCCTAAGCATGGTTACGTGAACGATATCTGCTAGTATAATGCTGGTATATCACTCATTTCACGTTTGCTATTATCCGCTAGTGCTAAAGATCTCTCTCTCTCTCTCTTACCAACCCCCATCTTTTTGCAACATCATTAGCCAGATTCAGGGTATCTTCGCGTTTCTCATGCTCTTTACAAAAGGTAGAATAGAAAAAAAAATTGGAACAAAGGTAAGAGGGGGTAGATGTGCACCAAGGTCCTGCCGTGTTCGAGTGCCGGACTCGATCTGCTCCCTCCCCCATCTGACGCCTTTGTGAGAACGCCGCGCTAAATTACAACATCCCTTTCTTCGAACGCCCTTCCATATACTAGCTGTCCTACTCCTTTTGTAGACATTCGAGTGTGACGTGGAGTATGTGATGTGTCGTATGTACATTGTCAAGATAGAGAGGCACCAGCCCTCTGCCGATATAAACTAGAGCCAGGAGGCTCCGAAAAGAAACAAATCTCTCGCTATTTACTGTAGGGAAACATAATATAATGACGTAGACATCAAGCATCCTCGAGCACAATCCGCTCGCTCCGCCGATGTTGCGCGAGCAGCACGACGTTGTGCGGATCTAGAAAGTCGGGCGGGTGGACCAGCGTCGGCGTGGACGTCTTCGTCTCGGCTATCCTCCCCGGCTCGCCCACGGGGACGACGACCGGCGGCATCCGTGCAGAGGAAGCTGGGCTCGCCACGTGGGACGTCGAATGCTTCCTGCCGCTGCCGGGCGACACGGACACGGCCGGGATAGGAGGCGGCGGCGGATAGCGGGGTTTCCCGTCGTGCGCAGCGGCTGGAGGAGCATGTTGCGCTGCTGGCGCGATATGGAGATCTGGCGCGCGATCGATATCTCCACGGGCGTCATCGTCTTGCCGTCGGGGTGCTCGTCGAGGTCCTCGGACGGCTGCGTGATGTGCGTGCGCGCCGAGGACGCGAGGGACGGCGAGCGCTTGCGATGGCTGCTTGCGTAGGAAGATGCTGTCGATGGTGTCTTCTGAGACGGGCTGATCATCTGCCACTTGGGCTCCGGTGGGGGCTGGTAATTTGTTTGTTTCCAGGCCGGCCATGGAATTGCTACGTCGTCTTCGGGCTCTATGTCTGTTGGTGAGTCGAGGATGAGGTTGGATTGGTCGTTGCTAAATTGGCGAGGTGACGGGGACGATTCCCGTTCCGCGGTGTGGGAGTCTGTTGTGACTGCAATGCCGGGTTTCTCATGATGATGAGACGAAGGATGTCTTGAGTGCTTAAGGCTAGGTGCTTCTGCTACAGATGGGCGTTGAGGACTCGGCGTTTTGCGGCTAAAAGTAGCTCTAGAGGGAGATGGGAGCAATGCCGGTGAAGTGTTTGACCTCATACGCGGCGAGAGCTTTTGAGGCATAAGATTTTGCCCCTGTCTGCTTGATGGGAACAAGGCCAGTCCTGAAGATCGTGTAGCCGGTTGAGGCGATGTTGCTCTCCGAGTTGCTCCATGCTGTTTTTGTTCCTGCTCCTTATTAGACGAATCATTCCCATGTTGTAGATAATAGCTACTTACCCTGGAGCGCTCGACGACATGCTCGACTACATCTTCGACACTCTTAAGCTTTTGCACATTTGCTTGGCGTCTCGATAATAACGACGGGTTGGAGTTCAATACGCTGTTGAACATCACGCTGTATCTCTCCAAGCGCACATCCGGAATGTCGACATTTAGTAATGGCTTGGCCGCAGGACTGGTATCAATGCCCGTGTCTAGAGCAATTGGAATACGCCCGAAGTTTCCATCCCCTCCCTTCCCCTCCCTCGGCTTTTCATACGCATCAGCTTTAACACCCAATGGCATTGTCTGCGACCTGACGACGATGGGTTTATGTTTGGGTGCTTTTCGCGAATTGGTTGTGTTACTCCTCGATGGACTCTTCGAGCCTGACGACAACGATGCTTGACTAGCCGGGGCGACCTCCTCTGGTCTATTCGTGCCATATAATCCATTTGGATCTGAAATGGTAACAGCTGGAATTGACTGGTTGGAGCGCTTTCTCCCGAATAAGCCAAACAATTTCCATTTCCCTGTTGGCTTCCTCGACACCGGCATATCGAAAGTGTCCACACTACTGTTTCTAGACGCCGGAGGAGACGGGTTAGGAGGTGACTCTCTACTAGGCCGTGCAGCGTTCTGTGAGTTCCACGTATCCGTAAAATTCGGCGGATGACTAGGACTTCCTAACGCCATGCCAATATTCACATCACCCACTTCCTTCGTTGAATCCCTCGTGGGTTTCCAGGTGGTGGCTGTGGTGGTTGCAGAGCGTAATCGTTGCACAGGTGCGGTTTTCGGGCTGGTGTCAGGGGTTGGTGGTTGATCTCGAAACGAAGCAAATGGCCCCGAACGAGTCCCCCCGTATGCCCTGGAACCAAGATAGAAGTCATCTCGTGACACTCTCTTATCGAATCTGAAGTCGTTTTTCGCCGTCTTGCTCGAACCTGGACCACCAGACGTGCTCGGCCGATCTGCCATCTTGGCTTTGGTTGTCGTGTGGCGGGTAGAGGACGACTGACATACTGGTCTGCGTTTTTCGATGCATTGACGGGGGTCTCATAGTCATTATAAGATGGTCGCGTGCGTAGGGTCTTGTCTGATACACTCTCTGGCCCACCATGAAGGGGTTCGTCAGGGACGTGCGTTACTGGCGCTTTCGCACCTGCACGTCGACCTGCACCCTTGCCCTCCATCAGGGACCGGGAGCGACTAACCAATTTGAACATCCTCCGCTACAGCCCTGCGTTTGGCCTTTCTTGGGTTGCACTGTTGCACTGCTGCAGCAATTCTTAGGGGGTTTACGAGAATCGTGTGGGTGGTGAGACGACGGTATGGTGCGTAATAGGCCAAATTGCAAATTGGATGTAGGGCCAGGAGCTCTAAGAGGGTTGGGGATGGTTGTCTTGAAGGAATGAGACTGGATATATTCATTTGACTTTCTGTCCCTTGGTCAAAGGGCGAAGAAGGCCTATTACATGGCGGCTACTGATGTAGCAAGCTATCACGCCTACATATTGTACTCTCTGCTCTCCTTACTCTGCCTGGCCAGAGCGCCTTGCTTGAGATGATGGCGGCCCGTAACTAGTTGTTTGAGATTGATAGGCTCTATAATGAAAGAGGATCATCACCCGCCAGAATGCGATGCGAGAACATGGGGTATGTGTATGTTGTGCTGAGGAGCAAGGCGACCCCTGTTCCATGTGCCTCGACGACCTTGTTTTGGCTCATAATAAATGACACCGTCGCTCTCAGTTGGCTGACAGGAACCGGTGTGGATTGTGTCGGGAATCGTAGATCTTCTTACCTACCTACCTAGGTAAAAAGACAATACAGGCGGCATTGTACTTACACTAGAGCTACAGCACCCAGGTCGTTACTCGCGATGTCCTAAGTAGATAGGTACTCGAAGCAAACTAACTCGAATCGCATGAACAGAAAAGCTGGGCAAGCCGAACAGGCTCAACAGAGCTGATACACAGGCTGCTCAGACCGGGGCCAGAAAGCACCCAGAAGACGGATGCGCCCGTTGCATTGATACTACTTAGCGCCAGCAGCTTGGGACCTGAGCCTCCAACTCTGAAGACTGCTATTTCCAGGCGTCAAATCACTTGCTGATTGGCGCTTTTCCTGCAGAGTAAAACGCCCGATCCCAGGCACAAGGCTTGATTGGATGTTTCTAAGAAATGAAAGAGGCTGCGGTCAGATTTTCTGCTCTTTTTGTGTCCCCAGTAGGGACGTAAACGGACCTCGTTGGCTCATAACGAACGATGGTGATGGTGAGAGCGAGGGATAGGGAACATTAGTAGTTTCATTGTCCCTGTTCCTGGATCTGCTCGGGTTTCAGAACTTGGGAGCGATGCTGGTTCGTATAGGAGGGAGAAACCGCCCAGCCTACCCTGTTATTTTACGTCTTTCCATCCACTACACTACATTACCCCATGTTCTGCTCAAGTACACTACCGACCCGACCCGCCCCGTTTCGTGGCTCTTCATTGAATCACGGGAGGAGAGCTTCGTCAATTCAACGGCCCACCATGTTTCCTAGTGTAGTGTATAGTTGTTAGACTAGTTCATCTTTCCGGGTGGTACTCCGTCAACTATACCCTTAGGAGCCGTTGGGTCTGTTAGTGTAGTTGGTCCCTGGTCGGAGGGGTCACGCGGCGCCGTGGGATATGCCGCGACGATCCG
This sequence comes from Amphirosellinia nigrospora, assembly GCA_004123355.1. Classification (NCBI taxonomy): domain Eukaryota; kingdom Fungi; phylum Ascomycota; class Sordariomycetes; order Xylariales; family Xylariaceae; genus Amphirosellinia; species Amphirosellinia nigrospora. The sequence continues at coordinate 4,452,231 of SCHM01000004.1, forward strand.
ACTCGGATCGTCGTCGATTCGAACGGTTAAATGATCAGAATGATCGCCCAATCGCCATCTCTAGTTCTAAGAATGCGGCAACACATCGATCTTCTTCCTCGATATCTAGATAAGCTCTAACTTGGACTAGGATCCTTGGTTGAGGGGCTAGGTACCGGCGTGCTAAATAGCTGGTCTGTTTATACCTATGTACATTTATATTGTATGCCCGCGCGTGCTATATGAAAGAGACGACAAACCATGAAAAACCCGACCACACTAAAACAGCCACCGCTGAGTGGATTCTAAGTCAATTGTAGCTGCTTCACCAAGCGGCGGATCGGTGATGCCGGTGATGCTACGGAAATTTAGAGCGTACGATCCCTTGTATTGGTATTGTGAGACTGCCTACACAGGACAGGGCTACAAAGGTTAGCTGGACCATAAGTACAATACTTTTCGGGACAGTGCAGATGCAGAGAGTCCTCTGCCTCGAAACCCGAAAGTCTTGCAGGCGTCATTGTCGGCGCCGAATTGATCTATCAAATCAAAGAACGGTGCTGTACACTGTGCAATACTTCCATAACATGATAACACTACCTACATATTGTCTGATATCCACAAGTAAGGGTGTCACCTAATGTCAGGCAAGAGAGAGTAGGTAATCATGCAGAGAGATTGGCGTCAGAAACGAGCTATGATCTTACCTATCCCTTCAACTCAGTAATGACTTCAATGGGACATGGCAACCTTGAAACTGTGATGTTTGCAGATAATTAATATGTATGTGTATGGGCCTTTGCTTATCTCATCTCTAGGATCATCCCACTTTCCAACTGGAGACCTTCCGACGTCCCGCTGCTGCTGGTGAGCAGCAGCGCACGCCACCTGAGTGAGTGTGTTTACCTAAGTCTTTTTTTTCGCGTTGCGGGTTGGTACCCAGAAGTGGAATTGTTCAGTCATTCCAGGCTGCTTCAGGCGGCTGCCCACCCTGAAAACAGCCCCTCATTAGCATTAAATTGCCCCCCTTTGTGTAAACCTGGCACTGACACCATCACCAAAACCTCCCCAACTCCTACTACCTATAACCTCCCATCCACCTCTCCTCATCTCTTCTCGACAACTCTCTCTCCGGAATTTTTACCTTTACAGAAACCCTCCACCCGATCTACGCAAACCGATTACGAGAGGAATCATGTCTTGGCAACGTAAAAGCTCCCGTCCCCTCAGTCCTTTAAACCGCGAAACCCCACCTTGCCGAGCTCTTCTGGAGGGGAAATCCAACTGACTGCTGACATTTAACCTGTGCTATAGAATACATCGATACCAGGTATGGCTCGATTTCCACAACAACGTAACGGGCGTTCAAGCATGGGCTGGGAACTAAACGAGTATATAGCCTTGTCGGCAGCGGCCACGTCGATAAGGCTGCCATCGTCAGCATCGCCGGTGATAGCATCTGGGCTCATTCGCCCGGCTTCGAGGTACGCACCCACAACCCCTACCGCCCCTGTGCCACATCTGCACACAGGTCATAGGACAATCGTATGCGGTGCTAGGTGGTAAATGCATATAGTTCTTCCGAAATGGGACTAATAGACAGAGCAAAACAGCCCTCACCAGCTGAGCTCAAGACTCTTGCTGCTGTCCTGACCAACTCCGGAGGCGCGGTAGACAAGGCTCATTCAGACCTCCATATAGCAAACGATCGGTACGTCGTGGCCCGAATCGAGGATGGATCCATCTATGTGCGAAAGGTCAGTGACACCCCCTCCCCCAGCTCGCGACACAATTCATTCTAGCCTCAACGTGTTTTGAGCCGTAGATCGGACGTGTTTCTTTCCTAAGCATGATAACGTAGCGGAACTTCAAATTGACTTGAGCTTGCGAACCCGCTTTACAGGGCAGAACAGGAATCGCCATCGCCAAGACGAAGCAGGCTTTCATAGTCGCCCACCACGGCGAGGCCCAGGTTGCCGGAAACACGACCCAGACCACCGAGGCTCTTGCCGACTACCTTATCAAGGTCGGGTACTAAGAAATGAGAGAACAGTGCTCGAGGAACTCGGGGTTTCCTTCTGCGAAAGGCACAGCAAGTGCAGGAAGGTGGGCATATCGAGGCCGACAATACCCAGGACACAAGGTCGTCTAGGCAGGAGACGCATACTCTCAGGAGTAACATGTGATGGGAATGAGCGATTAGTTGGGATCTTGATCAAGAGGTTCTTGTTCTTTTTTTTTGCGACGATGATGGTGGAATAACGACCTCGAGATCACTCTTTGACTGGTTCGAGAAACCAATACATACAATCCCCCATTCCCTCACTTGTCCCGGAATTCTGCATAGGCAAATAAAGAAGATGGCTCATTTCTTCCATGCGAAATAAAACAAAAAACAAAACTAAGCCATGCTCTCTACTTTTTGCTCTCCGTGGGTATATCTCCGGTGCTAGTCTCGCGCCTTTCATACCTTATCCTCTATAAAGTGCACGCATCCACCATAAAACTATCGTACATTATGCCTTCGAAAACTCCCCAACGCCTTTTAGCCTGGGCCGTATCATTACAACGTAATACGCGTCAATATTGCTAGTGAGAGGACAGTAAAGTAGAGCCTATAGTTTGCCCTCAGCTGTTCGCCATCGTTGACTTAGACAGGTAACTCGGCATTCCTCCGCCCGAAGCCGATGCGGTCCACGAGCATGCCGATATAGGGGCCGATGACGGGGACGTTGCGCGCGAAGCCGGCGATGGTGCCGAGGAAGTCGCCGAACAGGATCACGATGCCGTATAACTCGACGAGGAAGCCGATCAAGGGCCAGCGCAGGAGGATCAGCAGGAGGCCCGCGAAGAAGGCGGCCGTCCCTTTCGCCTTTTGCCGCCGCGCGAAGAAGACGAGTGTCTTTTGGGGTCCGATTATGATCGTCAGGCCGATGAGGAAGAGGATCTGTATTTGTGAGGACGGGCGCGATTAGAAGCGAGGTCGATGGGGTTTCGAGGAGTCGAGTTTAATGGGGCTCGTGGTGTGGTATGGTATGCGCTCGGATGGAGGAACTTACATTGCCCATCGCTAACCTGTGAATTACTACCGTCAGTCTTGATTCTGCCGCGCCGCGCATAAAAAAAGGGGGGGTTAACAAAAACTCACATGGCCCGATCAAAGAATAGTAATACACCACCGATCAGGAAGAAACCTCCTACAAGCCAACAACACAGTTCAGCCTCTCAGCCTTTGCGCCAGCGCCAGCGCGGACACGCCACGCCGGGCGAAAGCGTTACCTACCGCCTGAGCAGAAGACCACTCCTATCTCTGCAATAGCATATCTGTCAGCTGCCTGTTACTATCTGCCCTTTCCCATACCCCCAATTTTGAGGACATAAACGCTTCCTTTCCGAGTAAAGCGATATGTCGGGCTTTTTTGTCTCTTACTCTGATTATCCGATAACCACATCGTCGGCATCTTGCCTTATGGGTTCCCTCGGGATTATATATATATTGGCTTTTGGTATTATTTCGTCCTCGTGACGACGGACTTCAGGCGAGTAAGTAGTGCTTGGCAAGTGACGGTCGAAGTAGCGATATTTCGAATTTCGAGGTGAGAATTTTTCGTGTAATAATAACGGTGCTATTATTATGTAGGTGATTTGTCTTTGCGCCAGCACTGTGAAATTGTAGGTGGTCTCGTGATTTTTGCATTTACGCATTTAAACAACGAGATGGACTGGACACGGGTCCGCGAGACCCCTGTCGTGCTTCTTTATCGGAAAGCGCCAGCCGGGAGCTGATTGCAGTGGCTCTGCAGACGCCACTTAGGAAGAAGAGCCATGATTGGCTCCAGGCAAGTGATAGGCTAGATTACTGAAAAAGCCCACATATTTAGTTGGATGCCGTTTTTCTACCTCTATTTATTTGTTACCAAACTCTCTCTCCTTTCACTACCTAGGTAGGTTACAATCATGATTTAATTATTACCTTCAGGCCCTCTGGAATCGTGTCACTGGTTTAAGCTGTTCACCTTATCTGAAATATCGTGTCTTTGTATGACATGTAACCTACGTGTGTTCATTCCAATGCCTCTGGATTGTTGCTCATAAAGACTCAAGCAATACACAAAACTACACAAAATTTCACAAAGGTAAATCGGGTTATCTGGTTCTGATCAGATTCAGTTGTCTGTATTTAACTAGTCTATGCAAGTGCTAATTCTTGTTTGCAAATGCCCATCCGAACTCCATCTTTATCTTCATTTTCTTACCACTGCCGCGGCGTCCTAAGCTCTCAGAAGCTCTGGTCACTGAGAGCGACTCTCCCATTCGCTCTCGGTACCCGTCAGTTACAGGCAGAGAACAAATTCATTTTTCCTGATCACGATTAAGCCGGAGCGTATGCCTGTCATTCGATCGCTGAAAAGCTTGGTGCGTAGGATAGGCTTGACTTTGTTGGTCGAACATTCCATCTCTAAGAGAACATTTATGACATTAAACTCCACCTTGTGAGCTGTAATCAGCATCCGAATGCTGTGAAGCGATATAGAGGCATTCAATAATAATGTTGTGAAGGTAGTATCATCTATCATCGGGAAAGCGTAGAGGCAGACTACTGCAGAAGTTAAATACCGAGGACTCTTTTACTTTAGGACCGTGTGCGCAGCACGGGCCTCCAGGTATGCCTCAGGTATGCCTTGAGGTAGAGTCCGGATGAAGCCAAATACCTCTCTGTCATGGTAGCGTAGTCTACTCTTGGGGTCTAGATAAGCGCTGGGAGACCTGTGATGTCGCAATATCGTTTTGTGTGTGCAAGGGAGGGCGCAGATTCGATGTTTGTGTACGTGACACTCGGGGTCGACACGGCTGCGCCGCTGTTATTTGGTCGCAGGCTCTTTTCGAGAACCAGCTTCGATAGACTACGTGAGGCTTGGGCAAGATTCGGTTGGAGGTTGGAGCCGTTGGTCGACTGGGTAGGTGTAGATGTGCCGCTTGTGGAGAGCCCATTTTCGTCAATCTGCATGGGTGTGGCAGCACCACTGTTATCTTGTGGGGTGGCAACTATTGATGCTTCTTTGCGCGATGCATCGCCGACAATAGTCTTGATGTTCTTGTTGCGTCGTTGATTCGGTCGCCAGTGCGGGTTTCTGAAGCTCTTGTGGATGGAGTGAATGTCGAGCTCATCTATCAACTCCTGATGGGCAATCTGGGCTTCTGTGGGTGCAGACATTCTGAAGATGTTACAACTGTTGGAATGGTGTTTTGTCGAGTCGATACTGGTTTGGAAATGGGATGTTAAAGCTTGAGATAATGTTGTTTCCCTAGCTACCTAGTCGCGATGCTGCCAATTCTGCCAAGCCCCACCGCCTAGATAGGTATAGTGTGTGCATGGTGAATGAATACCTCAACCTCCTACCAAGCCTGGGGTACCAAGGTACATCTGGAATAACATACCCAAGATCCAGACATCATAGTCAAGCTCAAACAGCAAGCCGCCATCAGCAGAAAGATACCCAGAGAAAAGCCTCAATATGGTTTGGTTATGATTCCAGCGAATAGCAAATGATATGAGATATCTAATGATGAGTCATAGGAGAGTCCGCACGAGCATCAACAAAACCTCCTCTTGTCGCGTATCATCACGAATGTTGTAAGTGCCCCGCGGTAGAGCCATCACAGATCCGCAAACTCATCAAAGTTTACAGGAGAAACTCAACGAGGCCATCGTTGTTATGAACAAAAGTCTACAGGTAAAAAACAAGAGATCCCATCATACGGAGGTAAATGCTGAATCACATCATTATAATAATAGGAAATCAACATCCAGAATATGAACATCGAGCTGGTGGCGCAAATGTTCAAAACTACCAGTCTAACGTCTTGTTCCACCTTGAAGGTAATTCACTTTCCACCACTCCGTCCTAAGACATATTTGACCATATTATTGTAGCTACCGACAATCTACACGAACCTTCGTGAATAGAGTCCGGTCATTAAGGAAATACTGAAATGCAGTATTTGCTATCTCTCCATTGGCGGATAGGTAGCGTCTACATAGGAGGAACGGCCAATTACTTTGTGACCTTTAGTTCATGAAATAATAAATGTGATTTTCATATACGTAAAGATCTAATAGATAAATGACATACTTGATATACCGATCTCTACATATGCACTAAATTCCCATTAACTTCAATGTTAGTTCCTTGTTGTTAGCTTAGATACAGCGACGGATGTAACTATCACCAACCTAAGAGAACCAATCATACGTAGTTTAGGCTTACCTACCTAGTGTACTATGTAGTGGTCGCTCACAATGGGCCCTGAATGAGGGCCCACTACCTACTCTACTTTAGGTTAGAGAAGCCTCAATTGAATCATGCGGGATGAAGCCTACAATACTTATCTACAGGCTATCCACAGGCGGCGCGCCTATCCCGTCAGCCTCGCGTCCACCAGATGCGACAGGGAATGAAGGAAGGGCAAGAATTGGGAGGTGCGACACACCAATCCCCTGCCTGTACTCCGCAACCCGCAAGCATAAAATAAGCTTCGACCAGTTAATTGTCTGGCAAGCCCCGATCTAACGACTGTTTTAAATAAAAAAACCAAAGTGCACACATACACTTATCCGCCGAAGCCCATCCACGGTGCACGGCACACTCACCATGATTAGCCTCCAACCTTTTTACTTCTAATAATCATAATTCAACGCTGCCACCACCATCGCTGCCGTCGTCACCATCATCACCATGGCACCCTCTGTGATCGACACTCCCATGCCACCTTTGCCCGTGCGTGAAGAGAGAAATATCCTCCTGCCCGTATTTTCAACGTCAAGGAGACCAAGTTCGAGAAATATGTCGCCCCACAGCCCGACGGAAGAGAGGAGGCGCTGAAGAGGGACGAGGGCTCGACTGCCATTGTCATTGATAACGGTTCGGCTCCCCGCCCCAGACGCTCAAAGTTGCGTAAACAAGCCTGACCTGAACGTGTGTACAGGTTCGTCTGCTGTCCGAACCGGCTGGTCCTTCGACTCGACGCCGAGATTCAGCATACCACCGATTATGGCCAAGTATAGAGATCGGAAGCTGGGCAAGACATACTCTTTTGCAGGCTACGACTGCTATTCCGATACCAACGCCAAAGGGCACATACGGAATGCTTTCGAGTTGGGCACCGGCATTGTCAGCAATTGGGACGTCGAGGAACACGTCTTGGACTGGACTTTTCTCAAACTAGGCATGAACAATAACGAGGCGTCATTGACTTTCCCATTGTCATGACGGAGGCCGTTGCTAATCTGCCGTATTCACGAAAATGTGCGTGTCTGCCAACCCTATTGCTCAAGCTCCCCTAACCTTTTTTAGCCATGAACGAGATCATTTTCGAGTGCTACGGCGCCCCATCCCTCGCTACCGGAATCGACTCTCTGTTTTCGTACCGATACAATAATGGACGAACAGGGCTAGTAGTGTCGTCTTCTTATAGCTCGACGCACGTCATACCTGTCTACAACTCCAAGGCCATGCTAGCCCAGGCGATCCGACTGAATTGGGGTGGCTGGCACAGTGCAGATTACCTCTTGAAGTTGATCCGACTGAAATATCCATCTTTCACTGGAAGCTAAACATTTCACAAGCCGAGAATATGGTGCGCGATCACTGTTATGTATCGAAAGCATATGACGATGAGTTACGATCATATTAGACTGGACAGGATTAGAAGATCGAGACGTTGTCATCCAATACCCCTTTACGGAAGAGATCATTATCCAGAAGAGCGAGGAGGAGTTGGCCCGGATAGCAGAGCGCAAAAAGGAGAGCGGTCGGCGATTACAAGAACAGGCTGCTAAAATGCGCTTGGAGAAACTTATGCGCAAAGAACAGAGTTAGAATACTACAAGAAGCTCTGGAAAAGCTTGCAGATGCAAACAAGAAGGACACGAAACGTCTCCTTGATGCAGAAGACATGAAAGATGAGGCACAGCTTGAGCGTACTATTAAAGAGCTCGAAAAAGCTATCAAACGAGCTCGGACTAAAGATGTGGGGGGTGATCCTGAAGAACAAGAAGTTCCAGACTTCAGTCTTCTTGAAGTCGCCGATGATCAACTTGATGAGGCAGGTCTAAAGGCCAAAAGACACCAACGGCTGTTGAAGTCAAATCATGAAGCACGGGCTCGCGCAAAGGCTGAAAAGGAGGCGGAGAAAGCACGTGTAGCTGAAGATGAGAGATTGGATCGAGAGCGTCGGAGAACAATTTGGAAGAGTGGCTAGAAGAGAAGCGGGTAGCCGGGAAAACACTCTACAGAGAATGAGGAGCGGGAGCGGCTCAAGGCTGACCTTGGGAACCGCAAGTCCCTCGCTTCCCAAATGCGCATGAAATCAATCGCGAATCTTGCTTCAGATAATCCTAGGGGTAAGCGCCGACGTGGTGATAACGATGACAACTTTGGCGCGAACGATGACGACTGGGGTGTATATCGCCAGATAGCTGTCGGTGAAGGTAGTGACGACGAAGAGGGAGAGGAGGACCTCGGAGGCACTCTCATTACTCTCGAGGAAGACTTGCTTCGATATGACCCGAATTTACGCATGAACATACCTGGGCGGCTCAGAATGGCTGGAATAAGACCTACTCCATGCCTTCATGCGCGGACCGCGACCTTTCGACGCTGGTTCACAAGCCGAAATACATCAGATACACCTAAACGTCGAGCGCATCAGAGTGCCAGAAGTTGTTTTCCAACCGTCCATCGCAGGCATCGACCAGGCTGGTCTCATCGAGATCACTGGAGACATTCTTACCCAGCGACTAATGGGACTGCCTGGGGTTAATCGCGACGATTTTCTCCATGACATTTTTCTAACCGGTGGTAATACACTCTACGAGAACTTCGACTACCGGTTACGACAAGGTCTCACACCTCTTCTACCAGCGGCCTCACAGTTGCAATCCGAAAAGCTAAGAACGCATCGCTTGACGCGTGGCGAGGTGCTGCCCAATGGTCGGACACCGGCATGGAAAGCAGCCACGGTTACTAAGGCCGAGTACCAGGAGAAAGGGCAGGACTATCTCAAGGTAAGTCATCACCCTCGTCTAGTTCTCACACCATGATGCGTCAGCAAACTCCTCCGTCCTAATTACCGGCCTCGGCCCCTTGGCACTATGTGCTTAGTAAACAAATCTCCTTCTCTGCCGGGTCCGTCCTTTCCCCCGAAATAGACCAAGCCAAACCCCAAAGATGATAATGAGTTTGAGTTACTAATTGGCTATGACATGACGGTCCTCGTCCGCTACCCCCACTTTAATTCATTCGCGCCTCGTTACACAAAGCTTAGCCCATCGCTACATATTTCCCGATTCTTTCCCTTTTTCGCGACCTTCTGACCGCATCTTTAGGAACATGACATGGGTAATTCATACCCGTGAGAAGCTCTTATCGCCGCAGAGCATCGGAATGTCTCCATGTGGCGTAGGTTATACTTATGGCTATGAGATTGTGGGACGTGGAAGTGTACTATGATGGGCGTTCTTCGGGTTAATTCACCAGGCTACTAAAAGAACGTCTAGCTCGTAATTAAAGCGATACAAAGAGCGGTAAAAGTTGGAGACACAAACATGGGAAGAAGGTCTCAGGTGAAGTATCTATAATAGTTGTACGAATATTTATTCTCAATTTGCCAAGCTTTTTCTGCTAGGTGAGAGGTCCTACAGAGCGTAAAAAGTCCTTTGATATCATGGAAGTAAATAAGTGACTTATATCTGTCGTGAAGCATAATCTTTGCGCACTGTGCCGTCGTACCTATTACCACGGGGACTTTCAATAATGCCGTGGACGATGAGAATTCCATTCTGGACCATCCGACTATCCGAACTTCGCTCCAAACTCCGGCCGTAGCAATGGATAGGCAATTACAACCTAGCCAGCAGCTTGCATTGAGGAGTGCCGATAGCCGATTCAATTAACAGCTAGGTAGGTAACGATTCGTAGATAGTTTATATATATATCCAACCTACGTACAACGATAACCTTCGTGTAGATTACGACTAGAACACAAAGACCTCTCTTACTACAAAATAAACCTCCCATCCGAGGTAGGTATCAAGACACAATATCCCTACGCGAAAAGCGAAGCAAAGTGTATTTCAGAAGAAGGCTGCAAGTAAGCTCTGACTAATTATTTCTACCTTGTGTAGGTACGAAGTTAAGAATGGGGTTAGTCATACCTACTGTTGCTATAATTGACCTACAATCTACAGTAAGGAATAAACCTTATATACTATCCGTTGTACCTTCTTACCGAGGTATGGCCTGACAATAATATTTTGGGCCGGATTATAAACATTTAAGAGGTTAGTAGAAGGTAGGTACCTCCTACCTTAGTTAGGTCCACTATTGGCGCTGACATAAGATACGATGATCATGATATTGAATCATAGTTTAATATTCATATACCCCACACCTCGCATTCCTCACTCTGAATTATATCACATCCGACGCCTATCAGGTCATGTGTGAAAGGAGTCGCCTGAGGCTGAGACAGAGCCGGCCTAACAAGACTCCACACACAATAGAAAATATACGCCTGATCCCACATTATTCTCGATTATGGAAGCGACCGCTAAGTACTACACACTGCCACAGTGACATGTGTAAAGCAGAGACATGGTGTCCTCATCGAAACGCCGGCCCGAAGAATCAAACCATGATGCGTATCCATAACGCCACTACCAGGCCAAGAACGATTCACGTAGAGCTGAACTTGGTGTTTTCCATTATTTTACCCTCTGCGTCTATCTTTCCGGAGTTGCTTCTTGTCCCCAGAATTCGCAACGTCCTGCGCTTCTCGTAATCCCGTGGTCTAGGTCCTTGGCTCCATGTCGTGTTCCACGTGTATTTCGTTCTAAGTTGCTTAAACCTTTCAACTTGGCTCACACAGGATTGACCCAAATTATGCTTCTTATCCTCAGTTCGAATTAGTCGAGACTTATCAATAACCGTCCTACCGCATTGATGAAGGCGGCGGCAACCCTTCGGGTGGGGGCTGCTTTCGATTGTCGTCGTTAGGATGTGAAGGCCCAGCATTCTCGCTTTTAAAGGTCGACTTGGCGTACATTCCTTCGGTAATCGGCTCCCTGGCTCGTAGCCCGCCACGGCTGCAGCAACATCTGCCAAAGTCCCCGCAGAGGTAGCATTTGAACCCGTATCTACCAAGGGGACAGTGCTGTGCGGCTGCCGCGCTGCCGCACTCGATGGTGCCGCTTGCGGGATATGGACGTTTGGTGGAGGCTGTGGGAGTTCTACCTGCAGATCCAACAGGCGAGATTGCAATTGGATTATATACTCGCGAAGAGCATAATTATCGTTTTGGATAGCTTTGTATGTTTGCTCCATCTCCGTGTAATCTCGTACCTGCTGCTCGAGCTTCTTGATATAATGTTCCTTTCTTTGACGAAACGCCCGCTATAGTGATGTTAGCTAAGGAATGCTCTACACTAGAGATGTATTTCGAGCCAATTGCTCTCGCGAGCAACTTCGGTGTCACTCCTCCCGCAATCGAAGAGAGAGTACAGAACCAGTATGGTGATGTATTAACGGCCACATCGCTAGCCTAGCCATGGCACAAGCTCACAAGTGAATAGCCGGGAAAATACCGAATACGTGACAGTAAAATCGCACACTCACCTGTGCAGCCCGGTTTTGAGCAGCCCGCTTAGAGTTTGATAACTCTCGTTTCGCCTTTCGCCCATCAGTAATCGATTCATCGGTATCATGGCCTATTATGCCTTGCGCCGCCATCGCGGACGCGGTAGGTGAACTAGATACAGGGCCGAGTTCTTCGGATGTTGATGAGGCCCCTCTCTGCATTATATCCGATGACGGATCGGATTGTACAGGTCTGATCAGACGTGGCTGTAAAGGGGATTGCGTAGTATCTAAGCCAGAGGTATAACCATGCGCTTGTGATAATGGTAGTATGGGTTGCGGTATAGGAGTCCGGCTAGCGTTAATACCTGTAGTAGCTAGACTTGCTCTTGATGGTTCACTGTACTGATCCAGGCTTATTAAAGGCTTCGTAGACGGAGCCAGATTCGCTAGAGGATGGCAGCGAGTACGTCAGCTCTATTCATATAGGTAGTAGGAAAGCAAGCGGCAAGTCAATCCTGGAATATAGTGGTAAAACAAGGTTTGGCTCGTAGAAACAAGACGGGCAAATAAAGTTTCGATGTGCGTAATGGTAGGCGAGCACAAGGAAGCAGTTAATGGAAATATAATGAATGAGATCTCCAACATTTAACGCCGACAAGCTTCAGAACTACCATGAGGGAGGTATGCCTGATTACATATTAATGTACTTAATGTGGTACCAACCGGGGAGGGATTAAACGGTATTAACATGGGGGGGGGTACAGCTTGTACTTCACGGCTTGTGGGAGAGTGTGTGAGGAGGGGGTGCGCACATAGGCGGCGCCTTGCATACATGTGGGCTTGACGATGGATCGGGGAATTACCATACGTAATCGTGCAAGGAGATTGGGAGGATAGGATAGGCTAGGAAAGCCGGGCGACCTACCACTCGAGCTAGTGTTGTTCGACATTCTAAGTGTCTGACTCAGCAGGGACTGCGGTGAAGTGAACAGCAGGAAACTTGTAAACCGTGCTGATACGGGCTTGAATACGCTGTACCGTCTATCTTGGAATATTTCCGTCAGCTCCGGTAATACGCGACCAAGTGTGGGCGGACCTGCGCATTCCGCTCGGGACAGGAGATGGGTGATGACAAACAACCATAGCCGGTTAAGACCTGGCCCAATGGCATCGCGCAAGGGGGTCTTACTATAGGCAGTGGACAATACCTCTTACATACCACGTATGGATAGATATAGATTGTAGGCCGTGCAATCCGTACGTATGATGGCTGGCAGTCGTAGTCGATGCCGAGGAGCGCGTGGATAAGCAGCACGCGAGATAGGTTTAATGTCGATGGTGATGTTTGTTATACGCCTAGTAAACTGCTGCAGCTCCACAATACCCAGGCTCAAGCACACTGAATCTCTTGTAGATCCTGGTGGACGCTACTGCACAGGCCCTCCGAGAAGGATCGCCCAGGAGTCTCTTATGTATCGCGAACTTACGGGCAGGGGCAGTTCGGCAAGCCGAGAAACAGACGGTAGGACCTCGGGGATAATAGATGTTAGATAAATAATATCTGGGTACTGTAAGCAGCCGTTACGTCGCCCTAGCTGTGTCGGTAGGCAAGTAGGTATGGTAGTCGTCACCGGGTTCTGATTGTGAGTGTGAGCTTGGAAAGGACTTGCTGAAGCCGCCTGGGCGCAAGGCCGGGTGGTACCGAGAGCGTCCCTTGGCAATAAGTTGGCTGAGTGTGTGAATGCGAGTGTGTGAATGCGAGTGTGCAAGTGTGCCGATGGCTGGCTGACAACGGGATCCAACCTCAACCACCGGGGGCTGCGTGTCACTTCTTAGATGCAAAGATACCGCGACTGATATAAACATGAGTAATGAAGTTGCAAAAAGGTTTGGCGAATCGAGCTGGATACTGGAGGACTTCAGACAACAGGGACTCGGATGGAAAGCATGATGTGTCGATCCCCCACCATGGAGATGGCAAAACCAAGCGGGTGAAAGCAAGTATTTGCCTGGCTGTACACGAAGACTAGTGGCGTACAAGTAGGCAGAGTAGGTAGACTGGAGCGGTCGTAAATAAAACACCTGAAGCGTCTGAAGCGTGGTGGTTTTGCTATACAGATGCAGCAGGGGGAAAGGTTCCAATGTCGTGCTGCGGGCTGCGTGTAGGTAATTCTGTCGCGTGGGTGGACTGTCCGATACCAAATACCGGCAAGTACTTACCTAACCAAGGTCAAGTCCCTACCTAGACCCATCGTAGTGTACCAATAAGCGTAAGTAGACTCTGTGACGCCAGCAAGAAAAGTGGGCATTTGTTTGTCAGCAAGTGGGCACAAAGGGGAAAAGAAAAGTTATTGAGCTTTAGCACCGACTGGGCACGGACAGCGTAATAATACCTTATGTAATGTACAGTATACGCGTCAGGTATATTCCACCCTTGCTACCGACCGGAACTCCCTATGTACCGGCCCTAATAGAAGCTCCGTGCGCTACCTAGATAAACATCAAACATATGATAATATTTTATTCATATTTGAAATTAAGTAGGTAGTATGTCTACCGTAGATACTATAGGCACCTCCAATTTTGGCCCGAGGCCATGATTGTTGATTACTTAGAAGTACTACATACTAGCAGCAGGCATATCGTTAGGTATGGATACCTACCTTAGGTAGCATGGACACTAAACATTCCCGAGATCCCGATACATTCTTGTCCTGCAAGGACCCAATGCGCTACTGTATTTACCTCAGCACCATTTCGCTGTGCCAATGCTAGCCTAGCCTTTTTGGCAATGGAAGATCTGGCAATGGAAGACCGAATTAGGTAACTACCGAGCTGGCATTACACTATTTTTCTAGAGATTACTAACTTAGGTAGTTAAGGTTCCTATTAAGATACCCTAAGTAACAAGTATACCCCGAGCCACATCGGTCCATAATTCAAACACTCGCTCACTCACTCACTCGCCGCACAGGTGTGACACAGTACAGAGATTTTTACACGGGTTTGATGGAAGCATTCCAGGTGATCCGAAACCTGAGACAGATATCTGCTTAGTTGTCAACACAAACAAATCTGAGCACAAGTCATTTTGATACTGTAATGCGCTCGACCCCACCTAATCGAGCCCCGTCCCTTGTGGCGGTCCAGCAACAGCATGCGAGCCCTCCAACATTGATCAACACCGCAAGTTATCGACCAGTTGTCCTATAAATAACGTAAGGTATACATACTTACAAAGTAAGGTACACATGTAGGTAACACCCGCCACTACTACACTTACCTATGTACCTCTCTCCTAGGTACGTTCTTAGACATTGATACAATCCGGAGATACCTCGCGACGCTTGTCAAAAGTCCCTCCATGCCCTGCGGGTACCAAGTACTCCTGGGCGCCATGCAATGCAGCTACATGTGACAGCTATACTACTGATAGTAAAATACCTTCGGCTGTGGCTTGATCTGACCCAGAACTGCAATACTTTAAATAAAAAAACCCTGGTCCATGAATCTCATCGGTGCCCGTGGAAGATGCCCTTCTTTGCAGCCCTGCTAACCAACATAGGTATCTCTTACGAATGGAGGCACTTCTCTTTCTCCATTCGGGGCCCCTTACATCACCGTTGGCTTTTAGTAAGTGATTGGTATGCGACGCAAGACCGGCCCCTTTTGACCAACAGCTAGCTTCTACCTTGTGGAAGACAAAGAAAAGAAAAGAAAAGTTGAAACCTCAGCTGAGTCACTATTGATTCTTATCCCTTTAGAGTACGATATGTTACAACAGACCAACGAGGGCTTGAAATATGATGAAGTAGGGTCTTGTATTGTAGGTATTGGCGCCCAGAGGCTAAGGTGCATAGGGTAAGCTCTCATAACGCTTCCTCATTTCTTATTCATCCTCGGGAGGCTCAACAGATACGGTATTCTCCTCCCGGAAAGGATTACACCCTTTACGAGTCACATCAGTTTAGAACGGTGCTTCATATTAGTAAGGCTATAAGGGGCGTCACCCTGCAAATGGATCCCCCACTCTTTCATGTATGGGTGCTGCGAATGATGACAACCTGCGATAATCTTCTCTTAATCGTCTATAGAGCCCGATCTATACCTAACTTCAGCTCCCTTTCCGTGAGAAGAAATGTGTATAATGTAATCAGGGAGCTGCTTGGTGCCAGGGCTCAGGTCTTTCTCCGGTGAGCATAGCCCTCATAACTACAAGTCTGTCAGGTCTAATCAAACGTTTGCTTCTTATTGGCAACCATATTAAAAGAGCACAATCCATAATCTCCCAAGCTGAGCTGTGCAACCAACAACCAACATTGTCGAGACCCCTGCATCTCTTCTCAATTTCCATTTCCCCAGCGGCCGCCGGCAGGACATCGGTCTCCTCGCCACTTCTCCGACTCTGCGTGGTGAACACGGCACCTGGACCGGTACCACCATCTCGTGCTGGCTGCACTCATACCGAAGCGAATGATGCTCATTTACCTGCTTGATATTCTTCCCTGCCTAACGTGACATGCACGGCCTGCTCCAACGTGTGTTGTTAGCCCGGAGTCGCGTCCAGCGAGGTTACATGAGTTTTAGTAATCTTCTGCCGATCCCACCGCGGCTCTACTTCAACAGGAGTATTGTGGTACCTCTCCAAATTGCGTGTGTCGCACGTTCGCCTTGGTATGATCACATCGAGAATTAAAATAATAAAAATTGGAAATAAAAATATTAGGGCCAGACTGTTCGTTAACGTCATCGCGTAGTGTCTAGGACAGAATGTATTCCGTCTTCATCAAGACCATTCTGCTCCAACGAACCTTGCTATGAAGCAGGATTTCAAGTAGATTACTAGTATTGATAGTAAGAATATCATATCATGGCTGACTGAACAGACTGCGTCGATGTTCTGTTAAAGAACGAAAAATTACATAACTTCCACTAATTACCTACGCTGTCTTAACGTGACACCTCTCGTTTGCGTACCTAGTCGAATTAGATGAGTCGCAAAATTGCCACTTCTGTGGTGGTACAATAGATATGAATGAAGTACAGTGTCCGTACATGATCAGATTTAGTTTTCGAGCCCATACATATTCCCAACTAACAAATGTTTTTAAGGTTATGAGCAAGCGCCACGCATTGTGGGCTGACTAAAACAGCCGCAAGATGATCTGTCCGATACCGTTCATAACTATGTAAGCGGTGCAGTCTTTTGCAACGTCCATCCATAGCAAAGGGGACAGGGCGACGCGGGCGCACTTGTTGGGACATTGTTACCTTACATGATAACTAATACTACCCAAGGCATGAGGACGGATGCCGTACGCTGGCGACGTGCTGAGCCCAGCCAGCCATTGTGCGCAAAGATTACCAAGTCAAGTTATGCGTGGTCTTATAATGCATCGTCGGGATCTGCATCCCAGCGAGACCTATACGTATACGCAGTATTTGGAAACAATTAATAGTAACCGTTGTGTCCTTAAGCAGTGTCAATCGGCTATCTCAGATACTCCCGAACCAATCATGAATCCTTTATTTTGACGAGCCAATGCAGCAACTAACCCTTGATTGCGTAAGGAGCCAGAGCCAGAGCCCAATAGCGATCTGAACGCAGCCCACACTCACTGCACGATACTTTACGTACAAGGCCTTTTCGGCTATTCCCCTTCGGAAGCCGCAATTTTTATTTTATTTTTACTCTCTCTACCGGAAGCTAAAATCCTGCGCACACGAGAGCTCCTCCTCTCTGCTTCGGTTCCGAACCCGGGCTCAGGATGCGTGTCTTCCGCCTCCGAGCTTGCCTCTGCATGGCGATGCTTGACCTACAGCTAGCTGACTCTTTCTTTCTCCCGCACACCAAGGAATGCCTCCCGAGTGCTACAGATTCGAACAGGGCGACTCAAAGTCAAGTCAGCCAGCAAGTGGGTTCGGAGAAACCAGGGTCCAGCGTGGGTGATGATGGCTCGTGCTGGGTTGCCCAAGGTGGTATCGAAGCCTATTTTCGCATTCTTTGCTTACTTTGCATATGTCGGCTCGCGGGTAAGATATACATACATACATAGGACTGGGGTGCTGCGGGCCAGCTAAAACGGCATATGGGGACCAATCCCCCAGCTTGTCCCACGCTATGGTGTCTGGTGGCTCGCTGCCCGGGTGTGTGTCTAGCTGAATCGTGAGCTCCATGTTGGTCGCATGGCGATACTATAGCCGTAGGGCATCGTGAAGGAATGGGGAAGGAGATAGTATCGTCTGAATAAGCTTCGACACGACAGGGAATGTCTCCTGCCTCGCTAGATCTCAACAGTCATAGAATCTCGCGTCTCGACAAATTCCTCCCTCTCCAAAGTTTTTCCTATGGCATTCGTTCATTCATACATCACGAACAGAAGAGAGTAGATTACTGTTCGCACCGTCAGCTTCCACGGCGACCGTTCTGCTGTCCGTTTCAGCTACCACGCATGCATCGCCGCTTGTAGCTAAGCTGGGCTAGCTGCCTCAGTAACCCAGGTAGTCTAGATGCGCAGCATATCGCCTTAAGGAACGACATCCTAGTTGAGCCGGTAGATACCTACTGACGAGATCTTTAGACTAATGAGATCTACCACTTCCATATGCCGTTTACCTTGTTTAGAATAGCATAAGAATAGTTCGTAACAGGGCCATACAAGTAGACGCCATCCAATTTTGACCCCAAAACTACGCTCCGCAATGTATTGTCTAGCGTACTTACTTAGAAGCGATTCCCGCGGTGATTATGTAAAACACGTATAGAGCTATCCTAGCGTTGAGCAAGTTACCTAAGCTCGACAAACCCATATCTTTGCTACCTCATCAGCAAGGAGAGTCATGAGCCACATAGAGTCTACTACCTACTCTGTCGCTGCTTACAAACGATCGCATCCGGCTGCGCCCGAGCCGCAGAGCGAGTGCAGAAAACCTAGATCACCTGAAGCGGGCGTTATGCTGCAATCCGGGCAAAACATGCGCTGAGGAGTCAGCAATGGAATCGTATATACCGCGAAATGCACGTCTGACGATTCAGGATCTGGACCCAGTGCCCGCGGTAGCAATTTTCCGACCAACTCAACTGGGTAAAACGAAGGATGAAGAAGCGCCGCGCGAGTAAAATTAGCCTGGCCCGTATCAATTGGGTAATACTTGCCAAAACTAGGTAGCCTGCTAGGCATCGTCTAATCGTATTCATGATACGATAGGCACATCAGACAGAACATTACATTACATACATAGGACCTCGAAAAGTTCTCAATGTGATTCTATGTCTCTTATCATCATCACGTATTAGGTAGGCAATAGGCTATTACAATGCTATAGGGAAAGGATTAACCGACAAAACCTTAACCAACGTCAGCAGACATCCATTCACGAATTCAAATTGCACCTCTTACTAACACGACTCACCTTCCTTGTGCATATAGAAGAATACGGAACGCTAAGCAAGACGTCATTCACCAATGCAGCCTATACAAAAAAGAAGATAAGGCCGTATTAAGACCACATTAACAGGCATCTTGTAAGTAGTGTAGCGTTTATTATTCGGAGCCGAATCAAATCCCAACACATCTATCGAACTTTGTCTAGGTATACCCTCCCGATAGGCTATTATGTAATCATTGTACAAGCGTAATCACTGATGAGTTGTCTGTTTCACTTGTGGGTAAGGTTGTGGGGGTAGGCCGGAGATGAAGTCGAGATAGTACATCGGTACTAATTTCAGTAACGTAACTGAGTAATTCCCAAGATGGTATCTGTTACCGAGTCACAATCATGATACCCGAACCGCTGCCGGTACCAAAACTAGGAAGCCGCATTGGCATAGTCCCAAACTAACATACATCGTGGACCTTTGCCATCTAACTACAAACAGTCTGCCATTCACTTCGCCGTGATATAGGGTTTGCATAGAGAAGAGAGCAATACAATCGGGCCACGCTAAGCCAAGCTCACTAGACGGATGTTTGCCCGCCACGCCAGCTTGACGCTGCATCACACGAGCACTTCTATGAGCGGGGGAAGGCTATCAAGGCCCTGCGCATCACAAGGCAGGCTACGAAGCCGTCCCAGCCCCCCTTTATACCTACGCAGTCACGCTGTTTTCAGTCCTCGCCAGGCGTGTATGTGATGGCCGACACGGCGAGGGTCAAGTTCTCAGCTGGCGCAGATGAGACCTCCCTGACAGCGGCTCTCCAGGGGCTGCTGGGCTCGGCAGGGAAAGGGGGACGCTGGACATTGATCCCCAGCGGTCAAGGGCTAGAGAGAAGTTTCAAGTTCAAGAACTTTGCGAAGACGTGGGTGAGTCTGCAGGAACTGTTGTTCCGCCTTTTTCTTTCTCGATATCGCCTTCATTATACCGCGCTATCGGCGCTTAAAACATCCTTTTGAAAAAAAAAAACCGGCTTCATATTTTTTTCGGCCCTGAACGCCTCCGAGATTACGGTTTTCCAATTGCGCCGCAGACGGTTGTCTCTGTTCGTCTCAGGTGCGTTGGCTTAGGAGGGAAGACTCTTGCGCTCTGTTACATGGGTAAAGCAGTGGTTCACAGTCGTGCTCCAACCCTGTGCCACACGGTTACTTATTCTTCAGTTTCACGCCCATTTGAAGAAGGCTGCAGCCAGAGGAGGAAGAGGAGGAGGAGGAAGCAACGTGGGATAATACCTCACCCGTATCGCTATCACACAGATAGAGGCCAGGGGGCTCTCGATCCAACTAGCGACGTCAGTGTGATGACAGAAGCTATCTCGAAAGAGAACCCGCTGCTACCTACCTTGCAGCTAACGGGACTCCATAATACGCCGGGTTAACCTCCGAGTGACCAGCCCTCCCACGCGAGATGCCTAATGCGGCGGTATGCTGCGAGGCGCCGAATCCGAAAGATGATACGGAGCAATTCGTGTCAACTGTTGTTCTTCCGACCCCCGACGCCAGCCTCTATATTCCCATGTGGCGATTTGCGGTTCCTCCCTTCGTCGCACTGATTACCTTATTTTCCCCAATATGGGATCATGTTGCACACACGAAGGAATGTAGATGCGTATACTTACTTGGCTGACTGGCATCTCGCAGGACTTCATGACGGCCGTCTCGCTGCAATGCAAGTTGAAGAACCATCACCCAGAATGGTCTAATGTATGTACATAGAGCCCTTTTCGATGCCCATGTTGCGAAATTCATATCAGATATCTTTCCTGTGCCAACTTTTTCCCTTCATGCTACTCTGACCTATACAACAAGCCTCCTACCACATCATACATCATGCGTTACCCACTTCCCAATCTCAAAAAAAAGCTCGTCGAGGGGTTGTCATTCGACGCAAGAAAGCAACAAGGAAATCTGCATGAAACACATAAAGTAACCAACGACATCTTTTCCCCCGCTAGTGGCTGGCGCGGCTGCTGAATCGAGCGGTGCTTGCAGCCTCGCAAACGCGCCCCATGGTCGCCCCCAACACGCTTGTTTCTAGTGTAGTTCATCATCAGCTGAACGGGCATGAGACGGGAGCATTAGCACAAGCGAAAAAAATCCACAACTCTATATTCCAACACCACCACGTTGCCCGGACCCCACACACCCCCGATCATCCCATCCATCCATCCATCCATCATATGCTCGTCACCTCTTGCTAATATTCAATGACCGACCCCCAGGTATACAATACAACTTACATCCGGTGGACGACACATAACCCCGAGGGCCTATCCGCCAAGGACGTAGAACTCGCCCGGCTGTGCGATGCGGCAGCGCGGGACTTCGGCGAGGTCGTCGTCGTCGACGATGGTGGGGATACGGCTGCGAGTTGCAGCCTCAGACAAGTGGCCGACCGCGTCGTGGGAGATGCCGGCGACTGCTGCACGCCGAAGAAAACATAGTCAGTCAATCTGTGGCTACGGAATAAAACTAAGAACAGCATGACTGTAAGAAAGGTATGCGGGAGGCTGTCGTGGTGCAATGAATCTTGTAGGGCTAGTGCTTCAGTACTTATCTAGTTTCTCGTGCGCTGTTTAGAACTTAGTATGTATCCATACTGGCCTCATACGGTTGAAAATCATGCGCATTCATCGACAGCCAAGGAGCTTCGATTTTGTGCCGGGTAGTCTATCCTCCGAAAAACTAAGACTAGGATAGCTACAGAAGGGCATGCCTATCTAGATCCTATGATGTCGCGAGACATATTTGAAAATGCATAACAAGGAATATTCTATCCTGCCTAGGTCAGCCCACGAATAGGTTTAGGAACTTCGCGCAATAACAATTGTGTATGACTTACTTACAACAGAGTTCCTAACATTTAGTTAGAAAATATCGTACGAGAAGGAAGGCCATTGGAAATCTACCGGAACATTAACAGCATGCCTAGCTTCTTGAGTACCATAAGCCCTTCTTGAAAGTATAGAATGAGTTACATTTTACGCTCGTTTCATACTATCAACTATAGATCACCCACAAATGATGGGGGGAGTTCTAATTCATGTCCACGTCCGATGGTAAACGTATTTTAAAGAATTATGTTTGTATTATTACTCCCACGAAGGGCTTGTTTAGTCTTCGGATTAGTCTATATAGGTTTTCGTATCTTGTCATTAAAAAGTGTAAAACCTGGCCTAGCCAAGTGGTAACACCTCCCGGTGATGTACAGTATGCGCTCTTGTAGGCCTGACAAGGTCTGTCTGTCATCTCGGTATATCTAGTTGATGCTGCTTCGGTAATTGTGCCATGAATTGTTAGTCCCAGTGGTTCATGAATGCTGTTATAGATCGTATGTTCTTTCCAAACATCAATGGGTTGGTGATCCCATTAGATCCGTCCTGCCACAACAGACGTTTATTCAGCCTTCTTGCTCTTCATAGCCTTCAACTTCCTCTCCCGGCGGCGCTTGGCGGCCTCGGGGCCGGACTCGGTGTCCAGCATGTAGTCCCACCAGCGGAAGCTCGAAGCATAGTTGCCAATGAATCGCTCATGGTGAGTGTCGTGATGATCAGCTCCAGCCCAGAATGGGAGGAAATGATGCAAGCTCCAGGGGAAATCATATCCGCTGTGGGCATCGATGGCTTGGAACAGTCTGCCAACAATCCACAGGTACATAGTGGCTAGGTGCAGGTCGCCAGTCAAGGAAACCCAGAGGATAGGAGATCCGACGGACCCAAGGGCGAGGAGCATGACTTCGATGGGCGAGGCGTACTCGGCAGCCAAACCAAAAGGCGCAGAATAGGTGTGGTGAAGCTTGTGGATCATCTTGTAAAGAGGACCATAGTGTAGAGCACGGTGGAACCAGTAATGCCAAGCATCTTCCATCACGAAGAAAATAGCGATCTGGAAGGCCATCTTGCCGAGCGAGGGGAAAGGAACGCCGAAGTTCATGCCGAAGTAGGCCGCGATCGGATGGAAGAGCCAGATCTGAGGGAGCTCGACGGTGAAGTGACTGAGGAGAACAAGACTGGCGCATTCCCACTGTTCCTTGAATGTTGGTATTTTTTGCTATATCAGGGGTTAGCTAATCGGACACCCTCATCCATGGGATGAACTCGGTGGTGAGGTCAAACGCACGCTTTGGATCTTGTACTTGTTGAAATAAGGTATTCGGTCAATGATCATCCAGGGAAGACATCTGCCGAAGTAGATGACCTCGTGTAAGACGAAGCTCATGATGCCCGTCGCAAGTGTGTCGTTTTGCATCCATAGATACCAGGACTATATCAACGGGTTAGCAGTTGTAACTCTCGTCAGGGGAGATAGAACTGACAGCCCAGAGGCGCTCGGCGACGTTGAGTTGCACATTATACTTGGAAACTTCTTCGAAGACGCTGGAGAATGTATCGGGTTGGCCGAAGGCGCCCACGAGGGTCGAGTTTCTACGAAAGCAATAAGTTAGACAACGCTCATACAACAATAGTGAAGCTGAGCTCTATCGAGGAAACGCGTGTGAAAGGGGTCCTTACAAGGTCGCCATGGCGTCTCTGCTGCTTCGATTGTCCGACCAGATGATGAATGAGATACACCAAGAAGGGAGGGCGATTAGCTGCTTGGATCCTGCAGGAGAGGAGAGAATATGGGATCCAGAGCGAAGCAATTTATGATACTTTAAAGGATGCTGGCTGAGCAGAAAACCGGAGGTGTGATAAGGAGGCGATTAGGGGATTTGCTATGCAGGCTATGCAGGTCCCTGGACCGTCCTAGTTTAAGGTGGAATGAAGGGCCAATCAGCAGAGATGCTGCCACAATGAGACCACTGGAGTTTGGACTTTCCGATGCTTAGGGCGTGGGGCAGCCGATCGATGGCCAATCTTAATCGCGTTCGTATTCGGATTCCCATGTGTACAATATGGAATTTGGTGGCCAGGCTTGTGGCTCCTTCCGCGCGTTGTGGCAAACACTTGTTGGACCTAGACACAGACCGCTCCAGGACAAACAATACACCGAGCCCAATTAGGTAAGCCCTCAGCGGCACCTCCCGCTCAGCGCTCAGCAGAATCTGGGCGGAACATTGGCCAACATAATATGTGGTCATAGCTTCCGATTAGCCTTTCATGACTTCATCGTCCCGTTGCACAGAACCAGGTCGGTATGAAGTACGTAAGATATGAACTTTACTGTCCAGTATGAACCTACACCTTATCCATCAATAGTTCCCATACTTTCTCTATATCCTATGTAGTGACACTAGAACTCTTTACTTAATAAAAAAATAGAAATAAAAAACTACCTAAGAGAATCTGTGGGAGTTGCCAGTTCTAGCAATAGCGGGGGAAATAATTACCAGAAAAGGGTTAATAACGAAGATCACCACTCATTTTTTCGGAATTTGTGGGGAGGAATATACTTCATAGGTCCAATTAACTTAAGCCCCTCTATCCTTCGGGACCAACATTAACACCTTAACAATCATCCTTGGTACAAATTCCGAAAAGTAAACATCGAACGATTGTCAACACATGTTCCACTTCCGGAAGTCCTTGACCCGGGAAGAACAACACCGCCTAGCGCCATTATCGCATTCCGGATTTGATGCTCAAGGAGCTGACTTGGCGTTGTGGTGTTCCATCTATGCTCACCCGGCTAGTCTAGCCGCATGGACAGTAGCAATCTGACCTTCAGGCCTCAGCTTTGCAAGCTCGAGCATTAGCCCCCCAGATAACCATTCGAGCGTTCGATGAAGCATTTACGGCTCTCCTTGGATGTGGCATGACCAAGACAAGGGGATGACGATCCAGACGTATGCTTTTGAGCATCGACCCATTTGAAGTTCATTTTATTTTACTTAATTGGATACCGCCCCGTCTAAAACAAACATGTCGGTATTGGCCGAGTAAGTTGAGGCCGGCATACCCAGCCTTACCCTTACCCCATGCTGACAATCTCTCAAGCCAAGTTCGGGGTTGGATGCCCACTTAGATAGCATCATCTATGCGACTATAACAAGTTCCCATGCTCATCCTACAAACGAAGTCGCCACAGAGTTAAACACAGTGCTACACGCCCCTCGTGTCCAAGATTTATTAAGAATCATAAAGGCATTATCAGCTACAACTAGCTCACAAGCTGTTCTTGCACCTTCCCAACTCCAGTCCCTCCTCTCACAATCGAATCTCCTATCAGATCGGCCCCACAAGGAGCCTCATTTAAGTCAGTATGAATCAGACCTTGAATGGCTGCTGGTCAGCAAGGCCGCTGTCCAAACATACGGCGTTATCGTGGATATGCTTTTGGACCAAATCGTGCCTTTAAGTGATCATATATGGTACTGGGACGACATTTTGTCATCGCCGCTGTCTACCACTCTTTATATGATACAAATCAGTCCCGCTAAGCTTTGGGTATGGTCCTCAGAGGTTTATGAAGACAGTAAAGCCCGGCTGCGGCGTTACACTAGCAGCAATGCCGTCAACGCTGAGTCAGAAGGAGAACCTAGCAATACCGCTGCACCTAGCTTGGCACCACAATGGCGACGCTTTTATGCAATTGTTCAGTCAACTATTCTTGAAAAGTCTCTTGCTGATGTCCAGCGACAAATGATGTCCCGTAGCGCTGTGTCGCGCTGAGGCGCGAAGGAAACAGGCAAGACTCAAGAAATTGAGGGAAATGACAGCCAGTGGTCTTGGCGTTCTTATTGACGAGGGATTCGCGTTTAACGGTATCGGAGCCGATGATGGGAAAAGTGACAGCGAGCTTTCTCTGCCTAATAGTCAAGAATGGAAGGGAGTGGTTGAAAGAAGCGTGGCGCTTATGGATATGATGCTCCATGATGTTCTAGACCTGGACCTTAACATCAATCAAATGGAAGACAAAGTATTCGCGGCTGTGTCTGAGGATGCACTATCTATTCAAGCAGAGGAAGACGACCATGACCGTCCGGTTGTCGTTGCTAAGCGACTACATGCGTTATTGGACGAGCAGCTGACCTCGAATATCATGACGGCAAGGAAACTGATGGCAAAGAATGGACGGCCTTCTCGTCTCGTTAGGTATTGGCTTCCTGCGACGGCCCTTCTACTTTCTTCAACCACGATTCTACGGATATTCGTCAATAGAAGAAAGGAGATCCTAGATTGGATCCAAGACCTGGGCTCCACGGTCCGTGACTTTTGGTTCAATTGGATCATCGAACCAACGAGAAAAGTCATAGGGACTATTCGTCATGATGCCAATAGTGAGATTGCTATCATGAACCGGGATAGTCTCAGAGCAGACAGGGAGAGCTTAGAACGTATGGTGGTGGACTTTACTGTTGACAAATCAACTGGTGCCTCGCCGGTATCGGAGACACAAGTTGCTGAAGTTCGGGCCAAAGTCCGAGAGGGAGACGTGACACCTATTCTTCGCGCCTACGAAAAAGACCTTAGGAGCCCTTTTATGGGCACAGTGCGTGGCGACCTGGTCCGTACCCTACTCATTCAGGTTCAAAAGACGAAGGTTGACGTCGAGGTTGCAATGAGTGGCATAGACGCTTTGCTACGGAGTCAGGAGCTAGTTTTCGGCTTCGTTGGCCTCACCCCTGGCATAATTGTCTCTGTCGGAGTAGTGCGATATCTTCTCGGCGTCTTTGGCGGCCGTAGGGGATATGCGGAGAATCGCAAGGCAGGTAGATGTGTGCGTATTCTTCGGAACATTGATCGCGTCTTTTCGGAGGCAGCGCCGACGCAGACCAATGTTCTCCCATACAAAGATCACGGCCTTCTCGTCGCCGAGGTCCACGTTTTACGCCAACTCGCCCACCAACTGCTTCCTGCAGACATCGAGAAGGACTTTTTGGAGGATTTAAACGATCTTGCTAACCTCAGGGGCGTTCAATACCAACAGCGGGTTCTAGATCGAATCCGATGGGCTTATTCAAAGTGGCTTAGGTAGTTGTAGCTGGGATTATCCTTTTGCATTATAATCAGATAGCATAGGTAGCCAAGCATAGCAACAGTTGAAAAACTAAAAGCATTACTAGTACAGTGTTCACAAAGGATATCTGCGCAGCTCTTAAACATTGAATAGGACTCGGATACCTTCAAATAATTATTATGGTGATGAGGTCGCTTATCCTACATTTTAACCGGGCTTACAGTCCGAAGACAGTGCAACGTAGCTATACATATATGGCCATAAATAATATTAGTATCGACAGTCGACGAGCTCTTGGTGTTACACATTTCTCCAGCCTATATCGACCGCATAGCCGTCACTTACAATGGCTGCCAATACATCTGCAGCGACACAGCCTGCTCTGTTGTGTAAATGACCCCTTTATCCTGGCCACTAGGTGCGGAGGCGGCATAAAAGGTCGCGGCACCACCATAAGTAAGATACGTGCCATCATAACCAAAGCTACTTGCCGTCAGGCCATCCGCGCAGCTTATCGACGCGTCGCCCAATACCTGGCATGGCCCCTTGCTCGTCTTTAGCGTGAAGGTCTCGGCATCACTGTTCGGCGTTGCTGTATACGTCGCCGGCGTCCCGCTCGCGCGATACCAATTCCCTGCGCTGATTAGGAAACCGTCGGGCTGCACCTTGACGTAGCCTTTCCCGGACAGGGCACCCGGCGTACCTGTCGGGACGGAGGTGCTAGTGGGAGTGCTTGTCTTCGTCGTCGTCGTCGTCGTAGTCGTGGGAGGGTGGTGTACTTGGGCAGATACCTAATTCCGGTGGAGGACACGTCGACCCCGAACCCACGGGGTCCACGGCCTCGAACGTCCCGTCCTGCACCGAGCCCTGCACGTGGTAGTGGTACCACAGCTCGTTAAGCTGGTTCCCGCTGCACCTGATGACGGCGTTGTGGCCGTGGCCCGCCGTCAGCACCTCCTGGATGGCCGCGAGCGTGTACGTCTGCGTCGTCGAGGGCACGATGCCGGCGGCGGCCAGCCAGTCGAACGTGGGCAGCGTCTTGAACAGGTCCACGGCGCGCGTGAAGTAGTCGGCCACCTCGTCCGTCGGCTGGTAACCATCTCCGTCGTCGCCGGCGGCGTAGCACGACGGTTCCAGCGTGCTGATGCAGGTACCGTGCTTGCCCCACTCGTGCTCCCAGAACGACTCGTCGTCGCCCTGGTAGTCCTTCCAGAACGTCTGCATCGTCGTCAGCGTGCACGGCGCCTTCTCCGCGAGGATCGCGCTGATGTTGGTGTACTGCCGGTTCGGGTCACAGAACTGCTCGTATGAGCCGTCGCAGTTGTCGGGCCTGCGGTCATGTTAGCCGGGGTCATGTCTTAATGGTGAGAGTCGAGAGCGGCGCGGCGCAACGTACCACAGTCCATGGAGCGTCCACGAATCCGCCGGACCGGTCGACGGCGCCGTATCCCAGAATTGTGTGAGCAGGAGATCTCCACCTGGCGCATTGAAGCAGCAAAGGTTGTCCACAGCCGTCGTGTTCGAGCAACTGAAGGGCAAGTTGCTGGGGCAAGTAATGGATGAGGCCATGGCCGAGCCGATGGCCAAAGCGGCCTCAATCAATGCAACCCGTCGCAACATGTTCGCGGATCACGACCGAAGACGCTTTCTTCTTTACCGACTCCGTACAGAGAGGGAGTGAGTATCGACTACTGCACACCAGCCTGAGAAGAACATGACTGCCAAACAACGAAGGGGGAATTCCCATTTCTTTTGTACCGCTCCAGAGAGAGATGCCAATGCCGCCTTTTCCATATTCTTTATCGTCACTAATCCCTGATCGGGAGGTGGGCAAAAAAAGACGAGAAAAATCAATAGTAGACAACCCAGCTGAGGTGCGAATGTCATGTCGATTGGCTTACAATAGGTCGGGCTAGATGTTCGGGGCTCTTGGATCTGCAGAGCCAGCTTCCTCTTCAGGACGTATCTGGTCCCCCCAGTTGGTCGGGATGCGCCCGCGCGGCTTCAGCTGGGGGGGTTCCGCCCGCTGTTGCATTCGCCTCAGCCGTAACCATGTGCTTGCCTCCACGTGACAGCAACCTGTTTTGTTATTTGCTGCAGAAATCTAAGCTGCGGCTTGTGTAGACGAAGGCTTTGTCTAGGTAGTACGGGTGCGTGCCAAGGCGCTTCTGATAAGGGGTTAGGTATCATAGCACTTCTTAGTCACCATACTGCTCATCCAAAACTTAGCCGCCTCATCGCGATCAGCTTCGATCATGGGAAACATGACGAAGGTAGAAATCGTCTCGATCTTCTCCGAAGCTCGTCGCGGCTTTCAACCTGATGGCTTAAAATATGTGACACGCGGCTAGTACGCCAAAATCTCCGTGTTATCAACAGAAGGTATCAAACAAGGCGCGACTATTTCTATTTATTTTTATCGATATATTCATCATCGGCGAGTGCCTTCGCCGATTCAGACACCTGAGCATCTTCTGCGTCATGGCGAGGAACCTCTCTTGACCCTTCGCCTCCCCTCCAGGCCGGCTTCTTTGTCTCGGAGTGATATGCTATCGAGGAGTGGAATATCTCGGCAGAAATTCCCTATAAACCATGACCCTGACAGTAACAGAGGGACAAGCTTATTGTTACGCGGATTTCGCTTGGTTGACTGAATACGAGGCTGACGGAGTCGTACGAATCTGACGAGTTTCAGACCTTTACTGAAGGCCGATACCGAGCACCGAGACAGGTCAGATTCCGGAGACACAATCCCTCTATACAAGTCCTTGTTACACTCATGGCCCGAAGATAGAAACACCTAGATACCTTCATCAGTAAAGAACTTATGGCTTGACTTTAGAAGATATCTCATCAGTCCTGCCCCGGCGTTAACCTGTTCGACTTCTAGTCTATATGCAGGGAGGCCGCTGAAAGGCGGCTGATTATTTCATTGCCACGATCTGTGAAGAGGTTTCGATGGATTATCATGAGTATAAGTCTCGCATTGATTATCGCGATGCTTGATAGGCGTTATAAATCGATTACACAGAAAAGCACTTCCTGGTTTCTTACACATTGATCACAAAGATATGATGACACCATACACGAATTCTATTCCAAGGCATCCTTGATGTATGAATCTCGACAGTGCGATTGTGAGGTATCTAGATAGGAGAATGTAGTTCCTTACATTAGCTATGGTAGACCCTTTTATATGGCTGTAGGAACCCGATGTCCCGACTACGATGCCAGGGCTTTCAGCCCCTCGTAAATGTTGATCTGAAGCGATAGATAAACAGACTATCCCATTTCGAAAATCTGAAATCTGATTATGCCTACAATGTGTGACTGACTGCATGGGTTATCCCTCATCATTCTGTGTACATGGCTCATGTGTTGTCCAGGATACCTCCGTATAGAGATACCACCTAAAGTAGAGATTGATACATATATGATCGCTTGTAGGCAAAGGATCTTGATTTAGGTGACCTGATAGCTCCAGCCGTGCTTGTGTGTGTATTAGTATTTAGAACTGCCTGGAATTAATCATTTCTTATATCATATCAACACTTTGTAGATATTAAGGGCGATCGCATCTTTTGGTAATGCGGGAGTGGCACTTAACCTACCTAGGTAGGTACCTAGTTAGGCAGCCCTGTTAACGGCCGAGGGTATCTGCCAGGTGGCGTTCTAGTTTGTTAAGTTCAAGCCCGAAAAAGTACCTAACCGTCTAGGCTCCAAGATACCTAGGCAGAGTGGGTCGAACAAAACTCCACACACGCAGCCAACACCACCTAAACTCTACCTTTTCAACTATCAACAACTACGTCAAAGAAATCATCAAAAAAGAAAAGAAATCTTAGATGGATAGAATTAATTAACGCGGTTCTTATGATACTACTTTTATTTCTATATCTTTTAAAATCCAAAAGCTATTTAACGTTAAAAATTACTTAAATATATAATAGCTTTATATATAGATAACTAGCGAAATAATAATTCAAATAAGATCAGGTTTTAATAGCATAATAACTACTACTTAAGTAATAGCTAGCAACTTAGTTTGTATTTTTACGATTTATTTGTGTTGATTTGTGAAGTGTTGAACTTTATGGCGGCTTTGGTACGTGTGTGGAGTCTTGTTCGAGGGGGTCTGACCTAGGTATGTTGATGTTCTAGTGATCACTTCCGTTACATCTACATAAACTCGAATAGCATTGTCTTCTACCGCTCTCCTCCGCTATTCTCATCTCTCATTGTCGTTCACGCTTTTCACGCCATCGAATACGCCAACCATCTTAGACCACTAAAGTTACAGACAGTACTTGTACAGCATAAGGAGTGCTCGTCGCTTTTGACCTAAAACAACCCCCAGCGGCCTCGTCATAGGTACCGCTCGCGGTGCTACTCCGTCCACGTAGCCAGACAGACTTATCCATCTGTCTAACCTCCCTACCTAGTACCAAGCCAGTTAGACGATCCATCTGCGCCAAGGCTGCATGTATCACTGTTGTTCTACCACTGATCCCGCCGCATCTGGCTGACTGACAGGTTACAACTTGCAACCGACGACACACGGCCCTCATCCTTATCCATACCCTGTCTTGTCCTAGCCCGTGCCGTCCTGCCTGGTCCGCCACCAGATACCATCCCGAATACCAACATTAATTTGAATCTTTGACCACTCATCATTCAGCGCCGCGTGTCGCTGGTCTTGCTCAACCACCAACCTAATCCGACAACCCGACAGCCCGACGCGGTGCCGTTGCCGTTGCTGTTGCTGTTGCCGCTCCATCTTCTAACCGTCAGACGAAACCTTCTGTCCTCTTCACTATGTCGGGGAATCGTAACTATGATTTCTTAGTAGGTCTACTGCTCCCTTTCGTGTATTGCACCACAACTCCTTTAGCAGCAATATTGGATGAGGCACATGACTAATTGGGGGCTACTGTGGACAGATCAAGCTCCTGCTGATTGGCGACTCGGGCGTGGGCAAATCATGCTGCCTGCTACGGTTTAGCGAGGACTCTTTCACGCCCTCTTTCATTACAACCATCGGCATCGACTTCAAGATCCGGACCATTGAGTTGGATGGCAAGCGCGTGAAGCTCCAGATATGGGATACTGCTGGCCAGGAACGATTCCGGACCATCACGACGGCCTACTACCGCGGTGCCATGGGCATTCTCCTCGTTTACGACGTTACCGACCAAAGATCATTTGAAAGTAAGCTAGGCCTGAAACGTGTCCCCTATTTTATATAATGTTTCCCCGAATCCGGATAGTCCATACATAAGTTGCCTGCCTTGGACGTATCATTTCTCTTGGTAATGGGCGTCGTTCGTCAAATTTACCCTCTGGATCCGGCTAACACAGGCTTCTTCTATATAGATATCCGAACATGGTTCGCCAACGTAGAACAACATGCAACCGAAGGTGTCAACAAGATTCTGATTGGAAACAAGTGTGACTGGGAAGAGAAGCGTGTAGTATCAACAGAGCAAGGCGAAGCCCTGGCAAACGAGCTGGGTATCCCATTTCTCGAGGTCTCGGCCAAGAGCAACATCAACATCGACAAAGCATTCTACAACCTAGCAGCAGACATCAAGAAGCGAATCATCGATACTGCCAAGACAGATCCGTCAACTTCTAACATCCCTGTTGGCCGTGCAACCACGGAATCCGGTGGCAAATGCTGTTAAAAAGCTACTATGTTTCGAGTGGATAACGTACAATGAAAGAGATGGAGATGTGATAGACGGAAAGAGGCGGAAGATTGAGGTAGACCACGTGAACACCCTGCCGTTTCGCCGTCCGTTGAGCTCGTTGGTATAGCTTCAGATGCAGAGTGGAGGAACTGAGCGTTGGTACTGCGTGTCTCTTTGAGCATCGAACAGTAGATCCGGGACATGGTTCACAGAGAACGAGAGCGTAATTGCACAAGGAGGAGCTCCTGAAGGTCGACAGTGCTGTCTGTATCATCAATTGGAGGGGGCAATCTCGTCGTTTTGGGGGGATATGACCAGAAAGGAGCGTGCTTCGCGATAGATATTCCCAGAAGCATGAAAGAACCGCACATTGCCTTCCTTGCCTTCGGGAAATATGGGGACAAAATTATCGTCTGTCGGAGTTTCGGTTGATATGGGTCTTAATACACTTTATTTTCTCGGTATTGAATGTTTTCACGTGAGATGTTGATTTCTATTCTATACGGCAGCCCGTGGATACTGTTTCATATTTCGATTCATGGGTCAGATCCTGTGACATGTTGGCTTATTGTCTGTATGTCATATCTACATGAAACTACGCGGGTATCTCATTTCCACCTCACCAAAGAACTGTTGCATTGATTATCCTACTTTCCTCCCATGAAAGCTGATCCTTGTCCCCGCCGCCCATCCGTAACTTCAGCTCGCGACGATGCCAGTTCAGTACAAAGCGATGAGTTTCCTCTTTGTCCGTAAAGGGGATGATGAACCGAGGATATTGCCTATGCTTCCTATCGTCATCTTCCGCCATCTGTATGGCGTTGACGGCGCTCTCGGGATCATTGCCGCTTTTCGAATCACCATCCTCGTAGTTCACGCCTTGTGTAAAAAACTCGTTATTGACGAGTGGTTCCTTTGTGCTATCTAGCTGGACCTTGTCCTTGGCTTTTATAATGCTCTTCCCGAAGGGCAGTATGCCGTTCTCTAGGTCGGTGATACGCCACGCGAGGTTGCGGCGGACGTTGTCGTCCTCGATGGCGCGCCGGAGGGTGTCGAGGTCAAGCCGGCCGCCGTCGAGACGGATCAGGACCAGGAACTTGGACCCGGCGGCCGCGGCCAGCTGGTCGACGGAGTTGCCCTCGAGGTACAGCTGGGCGATGCGGGCCGGGGGCGCGCGCGACAACTGCACGCGGAGACGCTGGCTGGGCGGCACGAGCGTGGACGAGCGCACCAGCGTCGCCACGTCCTCGCCCGCGGCGGTGCGCCGCAGCCCTACGGGAAGGGGTCCCTGTTGTAACCTGTTCCAGCGCCCGTGGTGCGCGGCGGGCACGTATGCCTTGCCCAAGTTCCAGAGCTGCTCCAGCCGGTCCTTGTAGGCCACCGCTGCCTCGTGCGTGTCGAAGAGGATGAAGTAGTCTCCCTTTGGCTCGAGGGTGTCGGGGTCGCGGGCTTGGATCACTTGGGGGGAGGCGAGGGTTGGTTAGCTAGCTAGTTATTTACTCTCAAAGGGTAATGTCGTCGTCGTTGGTGGTTTTATCCTTCCTTTGACTATGCCGCCACCCAACCCTCGACGTGCTTCCCCTTCATCCCGAGACGCAGGAAATCGCTCTCTGCCAGGCTCTTGCTCGCGGCGCCGAGGACCAGCATGCCCTTGGCGCGGTTGGCTGGGGAGTAGAGCTCCGATATGTCCTGAGCCGAGAGGTTGTCTTCGTTTATCAGCAGGTCCTCGGGTAAGGCCAGACGGGGCGGCTCGCTGTCCTCGTCGTTGAAGAGCTGGGACACCCAAGCGTTCCTGGGTACGTCGTCGGCATCGGAGCCAGGTTTTATCTTGGCTCGTAACTTCTTGACCTCGTCTGGGAATAGCTGTTCGAAGAGCGACGGCTTGGGTTCGGGCGGAGCGGCAGACGAAGAATCCCCATCTTGGTGGTTGTTTTCTTTGTCGTCCTTGCTGCTCTCGTTGCGACGGCTCTCACCGTGGTGGAAGAAAAGTGCGGGGGAGGCGGTGGCGGGTCGCCATGTTGCAGTCACCGATCGCAAGAGAGGCCGATGGAGCTGTCGTAGGAGCATGAGGCGGCGTGCTGTAGTGCCCTGCACATTTTAAGGCTTTGGATGCTGGGTTGGTGAGAGGTTGTAGAAATTGTTTCTATCTAGATTACGCTGTATCCATATTACTACCCCTCGTTGTAACGATTTATGCTACTTAGCGGTTCCATCTCTCTAACTGAGGTTTCTTAGGTAATCCGAGGTACCTAAAAAGTAGGTATTTAAGTCATCCGAACTTTTACAATAACTTATAGTTGCCCAAATATCAATTGTGTGCTTTTATTGAAGCCTATGAGTTCACAATGAGATGGGATACCACTTCAGGTGCCGTGGAGGGCAATATTCCAAAGATGGAGGGGTGAGAGATACCTAGGCAGGTACCTCACCAAGGATTGAACAAGTCCAACAAAACCTCATCCCATTCAACAATTGAGAAACACGAGCTCAAGGCTTTTATGCTTCGTTAAGAGGAAGTACAAATACCTTGCTAGAATGTGATATTGGAAGTTGGCAGGAAAGCTGCCATAGGTACCTGTCCAGGTGAGCTGAGCCTGAATAAAAGTAGCGAGCACGCTAAACCCAATTTGTCGTGTTCTAGAAGAGTAGCAAAACTCCGAATATAAGTTTGTTGCACTTACCTCAATTAGTGTAAATAGGTGCATTTCCCCCGTACCAATCCCACTTCATATTTTTGGGCCAACGCTTATTATGTCTTGGTATAAGTAAATAAGTCGTACCGAAAATGAAGGACGAATACAAGATACGCATCCAGCCCACGGATGTGGTTGGGCAGAAAAATCCGACTCATAAGAACGCTGCCAAGATATTTATTCATCCCTCCACTTTTGCGCAAGCTGGTTTCACCACTGGAAACTCTTGTCGTGTAGAAGTGAACGGTGCGCAGAGAGAAGCGGTTGCCTGGCCGGGAGACTCCAAGGTCGCCAATAATATCGCGTCCATCAGCCGAGTTTTTCAGAGTGTCGCTAACCTCGAGCTCGGCCAAATTATTCGAGTTGTCCCCGGAGGCCCCGTCCCTAGTGCTCAGATTGTTGTGATAAGAGAAATCACTTCTGATATCCCTCCTCTACCTGACTCGGGCGACGATCATCAGCGATGGAAGAATCACCTCGAGTATAAACTTGGTAGGGCTCACCCCCTTGTTTCAAAGGATATAAGCCAACCTTAGACACAGAACTCGCAGATTATATCTTGCCTGGAACCGCGTTCGAAGATGTGCCCTTGTGGGGTTCTCAACGCTCTTTTATTATTGAGTCTGTCAACGGAAGTACAAAGGGAGTGGCAAAATGTGACCCTACTACCACGGTTGTCGAAATCTCTAATGGTGAAGCTGCTGGCGTTGTTGGCAAGCTTAGACTTAAGCCCCTTCCAAATATGGCCCGGCAAATTGAGCGGTTCAATGACTTTCTTAACGAGTACGATGATGAGCTAGAGAATGACGCAATACCTCCTTTTACATGTGGGATTGTCATCGGTGGTAGCCACGGCACCGGGAAAACCATGCTCCTTGATCATATCGCCGCAACGCGCTGGGGGCGAGTGGTGCGAATTACAGGACGTGATAAGCCTTCAGAAATCGAAACTATCTTTAAAACCGCTGTAGAACAGAATGGTGCAACGATAATCCTTATTGACAACATTACTAAGCTCATAGGCAAAATCAATCCAAACCGAAGTAGGTTATATCGAAGCAATTCAATATGGCCTCGATAAGTTAGCTACGAAGGCACAGACGGACAACAGACGACCTAGTGTTCTAGTTGCCGCTACGTGTCTCGATTATCAAGATGATATCCCATACGATCTACAACTTCCTGGTCGGTTTTGGGAACACATCAACCTTTCTACGCCAGACGTACTTGGACGTGCAGAAATCTTACGCTCAATGAGGCCACCATTTCCCCCACATGACTTCGACAAGTGTATATCAGATCTTGTAGATCGGACACATGCATTTACTGGAGCCGACCTACGGAACCTCCTTGCCAAGGCCATGCAAGTGCGAAGAAAACGAGCAGGGCCGCAATCGGGTGTGCCTCTTGAAATTGATGATGTCATGAAAATATTTAAGGAAGTTCGGCCATCTGCGATGAGAGATATCAATCTAAAACCGCCGACAATACATTGGAGCGACATTGGTGGCTATGAGGATGTCAAATTGGCTCTCCAGGACGTACTGAGAGCTCCTGACGTAAGTTAGTCTTTGAGATTTAGATTTCCACGACTGATAAGAATCACAGGGCCTCCAAGAGAATCACTGGGTGCCGTCGAATGGTGTTCTCCTATACGGCCCTCCAGGTTGCTCCAAAACCATGACTGCACAAGCCATGGCAACCGAAACAGGGTTTAACTTCTTCTCGGTTAAAGGTGGAGAGCTTCTCAACATGTACGTTGGAGAGACGGAGCGATCTATCCGCAACATCTTCAAACGAGCCGCCGAGGCGAGCCCGAGTATCATCTTCTTCGACGAGATCGACTCTCTGGCAGGCACTAGGTCCGCCGGCTCAAGCGGCGGCGGCGGTGTTCAGGCTGTCACCACGCTGCTTACGGAGATGGCTGGTTTCGAGGAGAGGGGCCAGGTCTTCATCCTCGCTGCCACCAACAGACCTGACGCCCTTGATCCCGCTCTCCTACGCCCGGTCGATTCGACGAGTTGATTTACGTACCCCTCCCGGACGTCAAGGCGCGCGAAGCCATCATCTCAAGAATGTCTAAAAAACTCATGTTCAAGGACATAGACGTGGGGGAGTTGGCACGTATGACGGAAGGGTATTCGGGAGCTGAGATCTCACGTATATGTGGTAGTGCGTTCAGCAGGAGCAGAGGAGATGGAGATAATGCGACTGCCATGGAGGTCTTAAAAGAGAAGATCCGGAGTACGCCTAAAGGTGTTACTTGTGAGCACTTGAGTTATTTTACTAATTGGCAGAACGATAGGAAATAGAATTATAGCACTGCTTATGCGATAAGTAGCGGCGGCTACTGCTGACGCGAAGGCTTCTTCTACCCTGAGCATTATTAACATATGCCGTCCCAAGAACGCAAACATGCACAACGCTGACTTCACTCCAGGTGTACCATGAGGACAAGTGCTGCTATTGAAGTTGCTCTCTCCTGGCGTCGCGTCTCTCCCGTCCCCCCTCCGTCCTTCTATGTTTTCGCACCTTAGTTCCGCCCACCAGAGGAAGGTGACAACTCAATCGCGTCCCTTGTTGTTCTGCTCAACTAAGACTTGACGGATTTTCCGTTTTATCTCTCTCTTTTTTAATCCGTTTATGTGAATCTTGTTCTTAAATTTTGGGTTTATTATTTACATAGTAATTTAGAAACCAGGGGGCTTAAGACGTTACAGGCCATGGTACAGTATGTACATAGTATGTAGTGTTTTGGCCAACCCCCTTTGCCACTGCTGCATAACCCAAGGGGTAGAACCCTGCCATTTTATACTTGAATAGAATAGCCAACATGTATAAGACAAATAGTTGTAAGCATATATAAAAAGGATAATCAAGGCTTAAATTTTAATTGGTTTATGTTGTTCTTGTTTTGAATTTCTTTTGATTCTACTAAGTAATTATTATTTAGCTGGATGGACATTGCCCTGGCAGTCAAGGATTAGTTCGTCGTACCTCTTTTTATCTTTTTTAGGAATAGTCGGTGAATGCACTCCGCATCTAGCGCAATCGGAAGAATCCAGGGCGGTACCTTATCTCTCCCATGAAACACGTTGTACTAGGTAATACCCTGTAGGTACTTAGATATAGGTAACGCTCTACTGGATTTCGATATCCGGAAGGTTGAAAGCTAACAATGAGAATTTAGAAGAATAAAGAGCGCCATAGTGTCTTACACTACTCTAACAATCTGTAGTGTAGATGGAAGCTTACATATAACTCGATTTCTTTAGCCTGCAATTTTACTTACACGTGAGGCAGTGGTAGGCAATGACAAAGCCCAATCACGTCCCGTGGGTCGCTAGCCTGCAGCACGCCGCAGCGCACTAGACACAAATCTGACAGGTCGAAGAAGGACCAAGGAAGACCCTGGTTGCATTCAATTGCATCATCTACATCTACAGCTACATCTACATTGATAGGTTAGGATATTCACCTCGACCTATTCGAGGTCTGGGCATCCTGTGAACCGTGGTATTGTTCAGATACAGATTTCAAGCCACCCGACATACAACATCCCATGCCTACATAATTAATCATCCACCTACCAAGACGAGAAGCGTGCACACACACACACATACAATCTACTTCTAAGTAGGTACGCTGATGCCAACCATCTCACAAGTCACGAGCCACAAGTACACGGGCACAGAAGCACCGGACACAGCCTCCGGAGCACATCCTCCTCTTCTCTTTTCTCCCTTCTCCCCTCGCCGCAAGAAATGACGATCGCCGGCGAGTCCCGCATTGTATTCACCCTCGAGACTATCACGCGGTGACAAACACCGTCACCGCCACTATTCCTGCCACCTGGGCTTGGGATATTGAGGATCCCTTACTTCCCCGAAAGAGAGGCAGTTCCTTCGGTGACGGGAAGAGCCACTACACAGGCCCATTGAATCAATAATACACGCATTCATCACCACCGCCACCATCATGTCCTCGTTAGAGGCTAAGATAGTCGTGCTCGGGTCTCAGGGCGTCGGCAAGACCTCACTGGTCACACGTTACTGCAAGGGCGCATTTAATCCAGCCCAGACCACTTCCACAGTAGGCGCAAGCTTCATGGCGAAGCGCGTTGTTGACAGCGATACCGACACCGTGGTGCGGTTACAAATTTGGGACACAGGTAACGCTCTTTACCATCTTTTTTACTGGTTTCGCCGATGCTGATTGATTCCCCTGTAACAGCTGGCCAAGAGCGATTCCGCTCAATATCTCGACTCTATTACCGTGGCGCCAACGCCTGCATTCTTTGCTACAGTATTACAGACGCCAACTCTTTCGCCGAGATGGGCATATGGCTAACTGAGCTGCGCCGGAACCTGCCACCTGATATCGTGCTGCATGTTGTGGGTACGAAAGCAGACATCGTTGCGCGTGACCCGAGCCGGCGCGAAGTCCCCTTCGAGCGCTGCATAGCATACGTCGCAGAGAATCTGGCCCCTGGCCTAGGCTGCACGCCGCCTCCCACCGCAATATCCGCGGGGCTGATGGGCCTTTCATTGCCGCTGAGCGCCACTCAGTCGCATACCACGACATCGGGGACCTCGGGCTCGATGATGACGACACCGCTGGGACCGGCGCCCTCGAGCGCACCAGAACCCCGCAGTCCGAGTAGCAAGCGGAGTAGCGGGTTCTGGGGGCAGGAAGTCGGGTGGGACGCGTGCCACGAGATCAGCGCCGAGAGCGGCGAGGGCGTCGAGGAGGTGTTCCGGGTGGTGACGCGCAAACTCGTCGAGCAGAACCGCAAGATTCAGCAGGCTATCCTGGCCGCTACGTCGACGCCGGGGCTTAGCACGCCCGGTATCGAGTCTGAGGGCTATTTCGACGGCGTGAACCCGAGGGGCAGTTTTCGCGTCGGCAGGGATCGGAGGAGCTGGCTCTTCTCTCCCGGGTTCTCGCCCGCCGTGACCGTTGAGAATGCGGGGAACGGCGGCACAAACCAGCAAGCCGGCAACATAGATGATGGGGATAAGGGAGGCAGGAGATGTTGCTAGTGTACTTGTGAGGTGGGCTCAGGCATGCGTTGTAGGAGACTAGGGCTGAGGCATCGCGGTTTTGGACTGAGAGCATGTGAGAGCTATGGAAGTTTGGCCTCGAAGGTTAGTAATAACTGGAACAAGTCGAAGTCTGGCATTGGAACGGATTTATAGTTTCCTACACGCAACCGGCACCGTTTGATTGTTTTTGTTGCTTACGGTACGGCACGGCACGGCACGGCGCAGCACGGGCATAACAGGTATGGCAGGCATGGCATGGCGAGGCGTTCTTGGGCATGGTTGATAGTCTTGCACCGGCATAGGTATAGGTAAAGCTAGGGATAATCCGCAATCACTAGACGTGTTTTTTTCGAGAGACTTGATCTCCGTCGGGCTACATTTATGCTGCGTGTGTGGGTGGACATGACAGGTCTACCAAACTCCTTGATCTAAAAACTTGTTACCTTGCCTCCCTTCCTGGTAGGATATTGGTATTTTAGCTACAGCACATTGAGAAGTAGATGGTAATTGTTTATATCTTATCTCATTCATTCAAACTGAAACTGAGGACCTTACTGTACCACCCCTAACCAGTCTTGTTCTTTCTAAGCATTTACGAGACTTGAAACGTAAAAACAACGATTAATTAGGTAGGTAGCTTTAGCTATATGCCTAGATGCCCTACTCGCGACAGCCGCGACTCGAGATCCCTCCTCCACCTTCCTACGTCTCTATCTATACGTCATTCTTGTAGCGATACTGCCAAAATAGAGGCGGCCCTCCCCAAGAAGTAACAATCAACCCGAGCAGAACATAGCTGCCCGGGTTTGAGGAAACCCGCAGCATATCAAGATGGCACGTTTGCCTCAATTACCTTAGGTGCTTTACCTCTGCACACCTGAACGCTACTGGCTACATATATACTGCCACCCCGCCATTCTACTCGTTCAACTGCTAGTTTTACCTCGAGGGGACGTGATGCGTCTGATGGCTCTTGGACATGCCGTCGCTTGGAGACGTAAGTTATCAACCAAGATCTAAGTGTGCCCTGAATCAATCACAACACATAAACAACCCACTGCGGCCCCGATTCATGATGTGACGATGGCTTTCTCACGGTTATCGTCTTTACATCCAACATGGATGGGGACACCGGCTTTAATGTCGCACGGCTGCGAAAACAGAAAACTAACAGTAAATTATCAACAGCTACCACCGGAGCTTGTCCATAAGGTGTTCGTGGATGGCGATATTTTGGGCCTCAAGGATCTAGCTGCGCTCGCGCTCACCAGTCGCTGGCTTCATACGCTTGCGAATCCTTCGCTTTACAGGCTGGAGGCACGGGATCCAAAAAGTTACGTTTTCTACGCCGCGGCTGAATCTGGACATACAGGCCGATTGCAGAAGTTCATTGGTGTTGGATTCGACGTGAACCAATATTGGTTTTCCGAGTACTCGGGGGCCCGGTTGGCAGATTTGCTGATCCGCAAGCGTTGGGAGGAACGAGTTATATCGACCGATCAAGCACTCATAGCCCAATATGAAGCAGATGTTAGATGGCATACGAGCCATAAACGATTTCGATATCGGCATATTACTGAAGATGATGACAAGATGAGAGAGAATCTTTCGGACTCGCAAAATTCTGACTTTTTGGGTTCTTCGAAAGGGAGTATCGATGACGACGTCTCTCGGTTTTGGACTGCCCTCCACTTGGCTGCTACCAACGGCCAAGATGAAACCGTTCAGTTCTTGATAGACCAA
Source organism: Amphirosellinia nigrospora (assembly GCA_004123355.1). Lineage (NCBI taxonomy): Eukaryota > Fungi > Ascomycota > Sordariomycetes > Xylariales > Xylariaceae > Amphirosellinia > Amphirosellinia nigrospora. Next base: position 4,494,353 of record SCHM01000004.1, read on the forward strand.
GGAGCAAATATCGACGCACCCTCCAGGAGGCTGTGCTGTTGCACTCAAGTAATAGCATGTCTAGCCATCTCCATGACATACCCTTTGATGACCACGAGTATGACCCAATGTGGTCACCTCTACATATAGCTATCTGTCAAGGACATGTGTCGACCGCGAAGTTGCTCCTGCGTCGTGGAGCTTCTATTGTCGTCGATCTTAGTGTGTTCAAGTTCGAGGAGTTCCAGATGAGGATTCAAATCAGCGGATTAGATTATGTGCCGGCTGAGGAGGTAACTGCGAGGTTAGATCCCCATAATCGATGCACCGCTCTCCACGCCGCATGTTATTATAATATGTACTCGCTTGTGAAGTTTTTAATGGAAGACGGTTATCAATCAAACGTCGACGCAAAAGACAGATTTGGGCAAACACCATTCGCATATGCCTTTTGTGCGGGCAATCTTGCTCAGATCGGCCCGTACCTCCGAAGCAAAGGATGTGATATTGATATCTTTTTGGGTGGACCTTTCGGGGGTGGAGCTTTCGGGCGGGGATCCAGATGTGTAGGGACTCCTCTTATGATGGCTTGCCGAGCGGTCCGATTTGATCACGCGATCAGCCTGGTCGAGCTCGGCGCTGGCGTTAACTGTATCGATTTACGAACCGGTCGCACTCCTCTGCATACATGCACGCTTTCACCCTATTTGCTCATGCCTACTATCCGTTCTCGGTGGCAAGAAATACAGGAGCCATGGAAAAATCTTATCCACAAGCTACTGGAAGCGGGCGCGTGTACCACCGTAGTGAAGGAATATGGGACAACTCTTCGCGAGTGGTTCGTGAATGTTGGGGATATTAGGATGTTGCGCTTGCTCAAGACCTTTGGAGTTGATGCAGACATAGAACTTTGATTAAAGTACACCCTAAAAAGTTGCCTGACTCGTATAGTAATGGACTTGCCTAACATCAAATTTAGCCACAGAGGGCGTTTAAGTGTAGAAGTATTCATTGTTCAAGACAGAGGTTGAAATATATACTAGCTCAAGAATACTACGATTATGCCCAGCCTAGCAACCTACCTACATGGACGGTAGATAGATAAAGAGGTAGGGTAATTAGAGAATTTTTATCTTATACACACTGTAATGGTAGCTCAAGCAGCTATTGATACTCTTATCTTCTTGTCTCTAACGCCTCTGCCACTTTGGCCAGCTCGCCGGAAACCTTGAGAAACCCATCTAATACAGAGTCCTACATCTCCTGTCATTAGACAACGAAACTCATATAAACACAGGGGAACATAGCTTACAAAGATCGACTTCGGCAACAGCTTCCACGACCAGTGGTTCATGGCGGCGTCTTTGCCGACCCAGACCTCCCCGACCTTACCGGCCTCAACCGCCCTGACGACCGCGAGGCCGTACGTCAGCGGATCCATCGCCCCGTCCTGCAGCTGCTGGCCGCCGCCGAGGCGGTAGAGGTACTCGCGGATGACATGGTAGTACGACGTCTCGGGGACCCTGGGCATCGTCACGTTCTCGAAGGCGGGCGTCTTGACGCTCGTCGTCACGAGGGTCACGGTCCGGACGCCGAGCGGCTCGAGCTCGCGACGCCAGATGTCGCTCGCCATTAGCAGAGCGGCTTTGGAGCTGTTGTACATGCCTGTGAAGGGGGGAGGGAGGGTCGTGTCAGTCAGTCAGTCAGACACTTGGACGAATTTGGATGTCGGGAAGTAACGGGGGCTGTGTGAAGGAGAAAAAAAAAAGGGGGCCGGGGGGTAAATTTACTTACTCAAGAAAGGCATAGACATGCATCCGGCCGCCGACGATTGATTAACGACACATCCTCGAGCTTCTATAAGAAGAGGGATGAAGGCTTGTATCATGGCCAGAGGCGCGAAGAAGTTGAGGTCGAAGAGCTTCCGACCGTCCTCGATGGAGGTGTCCAGCGCCGGCATGACAAGGTTCTGCCCGCTGTTGTTAATGAGGATGTCGAGGCGGCCCCCGGTCTCTGCCGTGACGCGCTCCACCGCGGCCGCGATGGACTCTGCGGATAGGACGTCGAGTTGTAGGACCGTGACGTTGGGTAAGTCGGCGAGGTTCGTGGGCGTCTTGGCTAGGTTCCGGAGAGTCAGGAAGACGTGGTAGCCTTTCTGCTGGAAGGCTTCGGCCAAGCCTGCGCCTATCCCTCCGGCTGAGCAGCCGGTGATGAGGACGGATTTCTTAGTGGGTGCCATACTTTCCTGGGATATCTATCTGTTGTTATATGTGTATGGCCTGTGGCTTGGCTAAGGTATTTGGTAGTTATGTTGGAACAAGGAGTGTAAAAGACTCGAAAAGTAAGGATGGTAATATATATACATAGTCTTATTTATTATGAACTACATGATAGCGAAGAGAGCTTAGCAAGGCACCTCCCATATACCAAAACCGGGTTGTAGACTCCGTTCCTCGCCATTCTTGTACGGAAATATAATCCGGATTCCGTAGCACGGCTTAGAGGGCCCACACGGGCCCGGAGACTTACCGTTGGTAAGGGGGGGCGGGCGGACAAATGTCATTCCAATTTTCTTAATCTTTAGTCCGATTCTATATCATCTTTTATATAGCCGCTTCAGGTACCCAACTAAGAAGTTAAACTGGGCATGGCGCGTAGAAAGAATCGGCTGAACATCGACCGATTCTTCGACGTAGCGCGGCCTCTTGGCACACATCTACGCTTCGTTGACTTTTCCTAGTTAGATACTCTCAGGATTGACATAGATAGGAGTAAAAAGTTAGATGGCGTACAACTGAGCAGCTGCAACATTCTAGGTATAACACGCTAATCAAAGGGCTTGGATTCCCTTCTTTTTCGCGTCTCCTGAGCCATGTAACTGAGCCCTACGTCGTGTTACTCGGTGGTGGTGTGGTGAAGCTATTATGGCGTTAAGACATTTATAGATGCGGTACGACTCGAGCCATGTTGAAGTAGAATAGCAAACAGCGATGACATGGGAGATGTAAGGTTGATCTAAACTTGATCGCGTGAAAATGGTAAACCGAGATTATCGCGAATGTCGCAATGATGCATCAGCTGCTCTCTGGCCGTCTAACAACGCGCCGTGAACCATTGCGAAATGGTCTTGGGAGCAGTGTTCGCCAGCAAATCTGAGCACGCCGCCGCTTGATTGGTTACAGGTTTTTGAAACGACTCCTTATGCCTGGCTTCAGATAGGCCGGTGATCATGTGGCTGTAAGAGCCTCTCGAGTAAGGGTCTTGCGCCCACCGCGTGACATGTACAGTATCTGGCTTTGGCGGTTCCATGCCGAACCACCGAGTAAGAGTTCCATGGAACAGTTCACGTAGATCTTCGTCTTTCATTCCTTCGACTGTGGTAGCAGTATGGCAAGACAAAACGCGCAGAGGACAGGTTGACCTGTCAACACGTCAAGGTTCATGATTGGCAGTCGATACACATCAGAAGACACAAAGCCGTCGTGATGAATAGAGATGCCGCTCAATTCTGAGGCGAAGCCCAGAAACAAATCTGGCACATCGTCCCCGCCCTGAGGGTCTATTTGAACGAGCCCGCTCTTGATGATAGAGCGATAAGGTTCATCGTTCCACCAAGGCCCAGAATAAATTGCAAATATCTTGTCAAGAGTGCCAAAGCCGAGACAATCTATCGCCTCTTGCTTGTCGGCTGGTAACTCCGGAACGAACAGCGCGTCCTTACGACTGTCCTTCAGCACCCTAGGGGTAATGTGCACACCACTTCTCTTGCGGTAAAGTTCCCTCGAGTTGTTTGGATGACTATTGGATTCATGGTCCAGTCGATGCGTGTTACGACGGTTTCTAGTCCGATAACGTCGGCCCCTATAAGAGGCTTGGCGATTTCGTCGACGATGGCGCCGTATCCATCCCGAAGGAAGGCCTGTTCGCCTCCAAAATCGTCCACTGCGTATTCTAGCAGTCCTACGCCAGGCTCGCTCTCAGGACGCCCGTGTTCTGTGGTTTGTGCAAGAAGCGGAGCAGCCTCCATGCTTTCTATGCCTTGAAATAACGCGCCTAATGTGCGATGGTACTCTCTCGGCACAAGCTCGAATGCAGCCTGAAAAGCCTTTGCGTTTACCAGTGCTTGGAGGACGGACATGTCCCTTGCTGTCTTTACCGGAATGGTAGCAGCAAGGTCTTGCATTTCGTTGATTGCGTCCTGAGAGCACGAAACGATCACTTGAGCCATATGCGTAGGGATCAACAAGCCGTTGTCGGAAGTTGGTACTCGCGGTTGCCGTCGTAGGGCATGCCGGATGTGCTGTTCGGTCCAGGCTGACTTCCTTCAGACACTGTCCGGCGATCCTACCATTCTTCCGGGTGACATCGTGCTCTCTATTTGGTGTTTGGAATAAGACAGCTCCTTTCATCTGTCTGTATCGCTTGTGTGGAAGAATGTTCATAAGCGGGTTTGGTTTCTTCGCATTGCCGGTCCCATGAATCCAATTCGCACCAGTGTCCAAGCGGCAGTTTTGGACATTTACAGAAGCAATACGACCGCCAATGCGGTTCCGGGCCTCTAGTATCCGCAGTCCATTGGCACCGCCTGCTATGTGGTTGGCCTGAAGTAATCGGGATGCGAATGCGAGCCCCGCGATTCCTGCACCAAGAACGATAGTGTCATAATGTGCCAGGCTCCCGGCTCCGGCACCATTCATTGCCATGGCTGAGGCGGTTTTCTCGAGTATGTTCAACGAGCGAGGAAGAGTCAGTGTGTATTACCTATCCCTTGCCTGAGTTGTCGCAGCCGTCTCCTAGCGAATCTATAAGAAGATAGCAACTACGGAGACAGACTACCCGGTAACTAGCCAAGGTAGCTTCTGACTAGCGGAAAAAAAACTTAAGCTACGTAAATATGTACGGAGTAGTTAAAAAAAGCCTTGATATTTTCTATGGGGGGCTTTAGCTATAGTACGAAGAAACTGCTACTTGTAAGTAGTGTGATATAACTTATAGCACGTACGTCTAGTCCAAAGCGCCTCTATCTTCCAAGCAACCTCGCTCTACGAGATCGACGCATAGAAACATAAAGAAACGATCAACTGACCTTAAGTTTCTTGATAGGATGGTAATTAAGACGGCCTACCTACCTAGTTCAGTGATGGTCATCTGCTGCCTTCTGTCAACTCAATGCCCTTGCTACTAGGCGGGTTAGCCTAGCACAGATTGATAGCTCCCGAACGAGGTTATCGCATATTAACAATCATATATAGCACAATTAAATTCCGAGGGAAGTAAAACAAAAGTCCCCGGTTTCTTTCATACTAAGGAGTCCCATGTTTCACAATTTCTTCCCAACTGTCTTGCCTGTCTGTGTTTGCTTTCGGTTGCTTTGCCTGTAATGCTCCGCAACCCAAATCAATACAGACAAGACGCAGTCTGTCTTGTCAGACCCGCCGCCTAACTCCCTCAGTTATTTCCGTCTATGTTACAATATACAATTCTTTAAAATCCCACCACTGGCATGGTACACCCCATACCAAACCCCAATTGCTTTCCTTCCTGCAATGGTGGTTTCCTCTCTTCACACGCAGAAAATTCGCCCTGGCCAAAAGTGTCCTCGAGGTATCATTTGAATGGTATAAAAAGAGGAACGATTTCCCCCTAAACAGGCAAGAAGCAGAACCAAAAACAAAGAGCGAACGCCTACCACCCCTTTCCTCTTCTCCAAAATGAGGTACGCCGATGCTGCATGCTCCAAAGTTTGCCCAGTCTTCTGGGGAGAAAAGGGACGGGACCGACAAGTGTGGGTGTGACGAGGAATGAAAATGTGGTGTGTCATGGCGAGTTGGCCTCGTGTGCTTATCGGCTGTATGACCACAGCGCAAGGCCAAGAGATGTGCATTAATACCAACACACTTGGTGACGAATAGAGGTGCTGACTTAGCAACAGGCTCATCATGGCATATAGAATCGAGGGTAAAGAGTAGGTCTTGATATTATCCAGTGGCATTGTACAATATTCTTCGATGATTCAATATCGCCAACGAGGCTTGTCTTCCGCCCCGCTGTTGCTTACGCGTGAGCCTGCTGCACTTACCCGACCGGTCGAAAGATTACTTGTCTTAGGGAGCGGAAGTTGGCTTATGCGTCTCGACGCCGCCATTGAACTGGCTGATCTCTGTTTAGTGTCGAGAGGTCCGCCATATGACCTGGGCGGCTGGAATGAAGCTCTTCGATTATCGAGGGTGCTTGTAGACGCCTTCGATGTTAGTCGCTGTTTTGGCGCTACTAATGTCGGTGGACCATTTGAGCCAGGAGCAGTGGCCGCGACTCGCTCTCGGAAAGAAAGCCGCGAGTGAGTATTTGGCTTGGATGGCATACGATCTGGGGCAGGCGATGCAGACATTCCTCTCGATAAAGGACTCCGTAGTGGCAATTTAGACTCCTGGGATCCTGGAGTCATGGCCGAGACAGAACGCACAGGGGTAGGCGTTCTTTTTGCATATGGACTTGGCGTAGTAAGAGTCAATGGTTTGAAGTTATGACCAACGTCAGAGTTGAGAGTGTTAGTAGATCTGTTCCACCGTGGTCGATTGTCTGCCACGCTTGAGTTGGACTTTTGAAGACGGCTCCCCAGAGGCGTCGCGGAGCCACTTCTAACAGGTGGCGAGGAGTTGGATGTGTAAGACAGCGTTGAGAGTCTTGATCCTGGTGGGCGTCGTGAAGGAGGCGCGAGTGTCGAACTACTCCTCCTTGATGAGGAAGGCTGGGGAATGCCGCTGCTAGTGCTAACAGAGCGGCTCTTGCCCTTAGACACAGGGGTCTTAGGCTCGAGCCCGAGGCCAGACATGACGATAGATGAAGGCGGGGAGCTACCTGGCGTCTCGTTACCGCTGCCAGCAGTGGACTTGTCGTTAGAGAGTATACTTGAAATCGAGTCTCGTAGTTGTTGGCTGCGTTTATCTGCCTGGATCTCTTCTAAGGTGCTGTCTATGTCTTTCATCTGACGCTTCAAATCTTCCCATCGGGATTCTATCTCCGTATGGAATCGCAAAATTTCACCATTGACTGTAAGTCTGTCCTTGACTCCCTTGTCGATAATGGAGAGAACACGTTCAATGGCCGGCCCATAGTGCATTTTCTTAGCCTCGTAGTTCTCAATTTTCTTACCCATCACAGGTGGGTTAGAAAATTGGAGGCCTTGATCAACACTTTCACGTAGCTTCATCATGCTTCGATCGACTGACTCGACCAATTTCTGTGCCTGTCTACCAGCGCCACGGAAAACGAGCACCCACTTATCCTCACCAAGCTCTTTTCTTAGGGAGTCCGCATCCTTCTCAAGCTTCTTGTAACTGGCTTCAAGGCCTATCCTCCTGGCCTCGAGCTCCTCACAAGCCGACGGAAAAGTGCTTGATGCCCTTGCATCAAAAACAGAAAGCCTCATCGGTAGAAAGTCTAATGAGGCTCGTAGTGGCTGCATGCGAGCAAACAAAGCTAGTAGACTCGAATCGTCCTGGTTTAGAGCCGGAGAATCTGGAGAGCTCGGACTGAGAGGAAACACTGGCATGCTATAGCGGTTGTGTTACGGACCACGGCGGGCGGCGTCTCCTCGACGATAATTTCCAGGTCACCGATATCAACCCCATCCCCACCTGAAACTGCCATGATGGATTTATGACGCCTTTCTTCCATTTCGAAGACCAGGCGACGGAGCTCATCCATCTCGTTTTGGATGTCGCCCAGGACCATATTCCAGAGTTCTTCCCACTCCATAGCCGTCTCGACCTGGCTTTTGGCATTGTTCAGTGTTCTGCGAATCTTGCTCCAATCGGTCATGATTAATTCCATTTGTGTCACTGCGTCTTGGAGGTCTTCATTCGAAACGCTAGCAATGTCATTGCGACCCTGCATGGCCTCAATGGCGGTAACATAGACATTGATCAACTCTTCGAATCTGGTGATAGCATTTTCAACATCCTCATAACCTTCCCTACCGCCAGCCGCTGCCCACTCTACATCATCCTCACCGTCAAGCCCTTCGATAACCTCGGATGCTTTCGCTATCCAGCTTCGAATCTGTTCAGCAGCGCCAATCAAGGCTCTCGTAGCTGCCTGCGCGTGGGGATTGCAGCAACTTTACTAGACAAGAGTTCGGCATCGGGCAATTGCAGAGCAGTGAGCTGAGCAAGTTGGTTGGCAAATGAGGCGCGAGATATTGTGTAGATGGAGCCAGGTCGCTGCAGGCCGAGAGGGTTAAAATAGGGGAGATTCTGCGAGAAATCAGCCGAAGTTGTGCTCTCGGGCGGCGTGTCTTTCGGCGGAGGCGGCGGAGGTGGTAGATCTTGGTCGTCGAGCGGCGGCGCACGTACGTCTCGCTCGAGGTGGTCGCGGCGCGTATCTAAGGTCGCCTTGGTGCCATTTCCGTTGGTATGATCGGGCAAGATGTACTTATTAGTGTCCATATCGAGTGGAGCCGTCTGGCTGATCTCGGGAAGGAGCTCAGGCTTAGGTGAGTGGCTTGGTGCACGGGGGATGTCGCCTTGTCTTGGGCACCTCGCTTCCGAAAAGAATCGCGACTCGATTTAGACCTCAACAACTGCAGAGGGGCGCCCGCACCCTTCCACGGACGACCGCGGCGCTCGACGATAAGACCAGCGGAATTTAGTTGATGATTGAGGTCGAGAGAGCGTAACTGGTCCTCAGGAAGCCGGCCCACGGGCTCTGGCTGTGAGGGGCTGAGCGACGGGTCAGAGGTGTCTTTCGTCCCCGAACCGAAGCCCAGAGCTTTCAGGCGCGCTGCTAAACCGGGGCTCGGTTTCCGATGCTGCGCAGTGGATGATTTCACAGGCGGAAGTGTACAATGGTTGTCGGCTGACGGGCTATCATTAATAGTGGCCGAGTCGTTGAATAGTTGGGAGCCGGGAGGGTTGAGCTGGAGCAGGTCCGATGATACGTCTGAAAAAGTCAGAATAGTCTCTGGCGGAACATCGGCGACATCGTGTCGATCTGGCGCGGACGGGGCGGCTAGCAATCCCGGCTCGTCTTTCTCGGCGACGGAAGCTTGGCAGCTGTCGTAGTCGTTATCGTGGTCGTGGTCGTAGTTCTGATCCTGGTCCTGGTAGACGAGCAGAGGTTGGGAGGGTGCGTGGAAGTAGGATTGGGAATTGGGATGGAGGTGGGAGGGAGAGTGAGGCGATGGAGCCGGCGAGGTGGATAGACCAGTCATTTACACCTCTCTCGCTCGCGCTGTCCATATACTACTACCATATACCCAATATAATACGTGGAGGTTGGTGAGGGATCCGCCAATCAAGTGACAATTGCTCGGTTGAGCGACAAATCGAGACGCAGACAACTGAGCAAATCGCGTCTCGTGTATGCCCGGGCGATGAATTGCCGTTACTACACCTACCTCGTCAGGAACGAAGAAGTAGCCATACAGCATCATCGGCAACTACCAGGGGACTGGACTGGGACTGGACTGGGATGCCTTAGGTAAGTAATTGCGCAATGGTAAGGGGACGAGTGAGGCGATGGAAGAAATTGAAGAACGTTTGGACGTGGCAGTGGTAAGGGTAGTACAGTAGCTGCCCGAGCTAGGGGTGCCTGGACTACCTACATCTAGGTAAGGTAGGCACTGTAGCGGCCGGTTCGTGGTTAGGTCAGTTGCTTAAGCCACTTAGGTGCCTTAGCACAGATGCATGCCCCCGCACATGCAGCACCTAAGGTACCAGTAATGAAATATTGTGGGTGGGTGTTCCAAGTTTAGTGTAGAGTTGATAGTTGATAGGTACCATCCGTTACAGTACACGTTGCCACGTTTCGTGGTGGCGCTCGTGGGGGGGTTGGGGATTCTTTATTTTTTGTTCTAATTCTCTGTCCCTCCCTGATACTCTGCCTTTCGTCTCATTATGAGTAAGCTGTCAACAACACAAAAGGACCTTGAATGATGACACCCGATACCAGCTGGATGGGACAACGGGGATCAGGGGACAGGTACTCACTCACTACGTACAACGAATTGTAGGTAACCTTACTTGCCTACTTGGGTATCTTCCCTAGCGTAGTAGGTAGGTATGTAAATTGATAATAACAATAACAACAATGAAGCCCTCCTTTAATTTGACCTTGCATCACCGTCGCAACTCTCGAGCTTTGTTGTTGGTATCTCCTTGGGATTGGGGTATCGCGTCTTGGGTGTCAGATGTGTTTCGATTTGGCGGCTTGATTGGTGTAAATCCGGGCGAGTTTTTATGCGATCATTTGGTTGAGTAGGCTGATGTTCTGGAGCGTGGTGTTATCAATCATATGTACGAATCACTGAGCGACGAATAAGGGGAAATTGTGAGGTAGAATCCTGTTTCAGAGGTTGGGGAAGGCAGAGAGCAAAAGAGTGATGAAGCCAGCCTACCTAGGTAGATAAGAAGTATGTATATAGGTATGATTTTGCTAGGTAATCCCTTGTTCGCAAAAAGGAGAGATTACTACCTACCTATCTGCCGTTGACAACAATACGGAGCTACAGTATGATTGAAACACTTTGTGCGAGTTTAGTGGAACATTGTTCAACTTGACTTCATCTTAGTCGTGCTTATTTATTACTTCACGTAAAAATTCACACACTATTGAATCCGTCAACTACTCTGCCTAATCTTGTTGTTTCGTGGTTCAGGTAATTTTATGCCAGTTTGCTAGTCAACCTTGTGAGATGGCCAATCGGATGCCACACCACGAGGCACCAATATACATGTGTTTAATATGGTTCTTCCATTTCACACAGACGCTGATGGCGACAGAAACTTATGATGCAGTAGCAGCTGTTGTGCTGGCGATGGCATGATGGTGCTGGAGCAATAAATCGCTTTGCCTCTTCTGTCTTTCTGATTGGACTGCTTATATGATATGGTAGCATTTTACCCGTATACTTGGCATTCACCTTCAATGATGGAGCGATGCCTCGGCTTGTCGTATAGGCCGGCGGGTGCTACATAAGACAGAAGACATACACTAGTTCCGAATCGAAATATCGCGCCCTACCCACACTTTTTGTGGTATATGTGTGTTATTTTAGGAAACATACCGATAATAGCATTTTTATCTGTAAACTATATAATAAATATTAGTTGAAGCTTATTTTTGTATTAAAAATAGCATTTTTTGGTGTTTTAAAGCGTAGAAATGTTTAAAAAAGCCTTGAAAAATAGGCCTAATATATTAAAAGCTATAAAAGCCGCCGGATTATTATTAAATTTACATAAGTATAATATTAGCTAAAAAACGTATATTTTTTTACGATAATATAAAGAGTTATACGGAACTTTTATAGTTATTATTAAAGGTATTTATTATATTATTAATTATAGTAGTTTATTTTTTGCTGTTATTTTTGTTGTTTTTATTGTTAGAGCTATTGTTTAGCTTATTTAGCTATTTAAATCGATTGATTTTGTAAAAAAAAGGTTAGCCGAGCTGTTTTTTTTGCGTAAACTAGGCATAATAAGGTTTGTTGCTACGATTATACGTTTTAACGATTTTATTAATGAAAAAATCGAAATATTTTTACGCGTAATATTTCCGAGGGGTAAAAAATAAGCTATAAAGGTTACCGAAAGTAAAAATAGTGCTAATAATAGCAATAAACGTAATAATAGTTTATATAAAGCTATAGTTGTTAAATAAGCTATTAATAGTAAAAAAAAGAGTAGGTTTATAAAGGGTTGTAGCTTTAAAGCTAAGAAATACTATTTATTAACTGCGATAAAAAAAAAGAAATCTATGCGCGCTAGCGTATATAGAAAGGCTGCTATATAGTAGCTCTGGCTTAGGGCCGGAGCTATAACCTAGGTTATAAGTTTATTAGCCTAGCTAATTTATAATATTACTTTTTTTTTTATTTTTATAAGCGTAAGTATAGCTAGTAAGGCGTAAAAAATAATTTTTTGCCGTTAAGCTTTATTTAACAATATACTGCTGCTTTATATTGCTTGTTTATTAATATTACTATTTTATACTGTTTTGTTTAACTATATAAAAAAAAAGGTTTTTTTTTTTAGTTTTTTTTTTTTTTTTTTTTTTAATTTATTATTTTTATAAATCCTACTATTTTTAAACGTTTAGCTTATAATTAAAATACGAGCTATTTTTATTTATATTAAAATAATAAAAAGCTGTTCGTTTTTAATATATTTTAAGTAAATATATATTTTAAACTAATATAATTATTAATTAATTATTTATTAACTATTTTTGTTTTATTTTTGTTTTATTTTTGCTTTTATTTTAAAAAAAAACTAATCGCTATAAACTTAAATAGTTTTTTTTTAGCTTATAAGCTGTTTATTTATTTATTTAATAAAGCTTAAGATTTTTTATACTATAAAATAACTATTTAGCCGTTTTTTATCCGTTTAATATTTATTTATAATAATATATAATATATTTTTTATTTAGCTAAAAACTTTTAAGCTTTTTATACTAACGCCGAAAATAAATAGTAGTTTGTTTAATATTTTTTAACTATTTTTAAGTTTTATTTTTTTAAAGCTATTTTTTTTTACTAACGCGCTATTAAATACTAGTAAACGCTATAGCGCTTATGTTAGCCTAGGTAAAAAATTAAATATATATATATTTTTATAAATATTTATATTTATTTTTATTTTTTTATTATTAATAAATTTTTATAGCTATTTTATATTACTAATATAATTAAAACTTTTAATAAATTATATAACGCTATATATAATTATAATAATAAAAATATAAGTAAATATTAATACGTTATATTAGTTTAATATTTGCTAATTTTTTATTTAAATATTATTATAACTTAAAAAGTTACTAGTATGTTTACTATATAAATTATAAATTTTTATAGCTTTAAAACTGCTTTTTTTTATTAATAAATAGTTTAAGCGCTAAAAAAAACTTTTAGTTTTATATTTATTACTTTTTATAAAAATAATAGCTTAATATTTATAAATAAATAGTTTATTATAAGCTAAAAAATAAATAAATATTTATAAGCTATTAATAATATTTTTGTTTTATTAAATATATATTATAAATATATTTATTTTTGTTTAAAAGCGTTAAATTTTTTTAAGCAAGCTATTTTTAAGCTTATTTTTCTAGTTAAAACTTTTGTTTAGCGAAAAAGCGGTATAAAAAATGCTTTTAAACTACGTAATTATAATATTAGCTATAGCGCTTTTATTAATAATAATAACGCTATAAATAAAAATATTAATATAAATATTAATTAATAGTTTTATTTTTATTTATATAAACTTATTATAATTTTTGTTTATTTTTTAATAGGATAGTTTAAACTTTTTATAGTTTAAATTTTAATTAATACGGCTATTTTTTTCTTACGAACTATCCGCTTTTTTTTGTTTTTAAATAAAATAAACTAATTTATTACTAACTAAAATAAAAAAAATAAATAAAAATAAATAAAAAAAAATAAATAATATATTTTATATATATCCGCTATATAATACTTAGCTAATAAATTATTATTTATTATTTTTTAGTTATTTTTAAGTATTTTTAAGAATATATTTTAAAAATATTTTATTTTATTATTTAATAGTATAGGCTTTTTTTTTTTGTTATTAGCTTAGTATACTTATTTATAACTTTATAATAGCGTTCGAATAATTTTAACGCTTTTATTTTTTCGAAGTTATAAATTAGCTTTTATATAAGCTATTAATAATTTTTTTATTTTATTAAAACTTATTAGTAAACTAAGCTTTTTTTATTTTTTTTACGTTTATTTTTGTTTAAAATATATTTTTTATTTAATATTTATTTTATTTAAATATTATTATTAAAAATTAAACGTTTAAATTTAATTATAAAAATAAAAATTAATAATAGTTTATTATAATAAATCGATATAAAAATAAAAATATATTTTTTAAAAATATTAAGCTTTATTATATATAAACTAATAATTTTAATAATTTTATATTTAAAATATAATTAAGCTAACTTTTAAAAAAGCTAGTTTATAGTAATATTTTTTAAATTTAATTATATTTAATTATTTATTTTATAACGTTTAGCGGAAAATTATTTAATATTAATTATTTTTTATTTTTATTATATTATTATTATTATTATTATTTAAACGAACTATTAAATATTTTATAACTTTTAAATAAAAGCTTTTATTAAAGCTTTTAGTTTATAAATAAATATAAATAAATATTTTATTTATTTTATAAATTTAGTATAATATTTATATATATATAAAAAAAAGCTTAGCTTTATAATTAATAAGTTTTTATTATTAATTGTAAATATTATTTTTAAAAGTAAGTTTTTTTAATCGAATTATATATAAACTATAAAATATAAAAATAAGCTAGCATTTTTTAGTTCGTTTGTTTTATTATTTTATTAATTTTAAAATAAATAAACTATATTTAGTTTTTATTTAATATTAACTAATTTATATAATTATTGCTAAAAGTTTTTTATTTAATTTAATTTTTAATTATTTATAATATTTTTAAAAAATTTATAAAAACGTTAAAAATAATTAATAAACTATTTAGTATATATTTTTATGTTTATTAAGTTTATTATTTTTATTATAACTATTTTATTTAATTTATTTTAATAAATAAATTTATTATAAAATTTATTAATAGTTCGTTTTAAAACTATTTTAGTATTAATAAAAGCTTAAAAAGTTTTTATTTTTTATATTTTTAAACGTTTTTTTTGCTATATATATTGTAATTATTAATAAAATATATTATTTAATATATCTTTAGCTAAAAATAGCTTTTTAATAAAATAGCTAAAATATTATTATATTTTAAATAATTAACTAATATAAAATTATAGTAGTTTTAAATTAAACTAGTTTAAAATAGTTTTTATTTTAATATTTATATTTAGTTTTAATATTTAAATAAATTATTAGCTCCGATTTTATATTTAAATATTAATACGTTAAAAAGTTTTTTTTAATTTTAAAGTTTATAAAAATTTTTTTTTGTTATTTTTTATAGCTTTTATAGCTAATTAATAGTTTAAATATTATTTTATAGTTATATTTTATTTTTATTATAAATTTTTATTTATAAAAATGTTTTATTTTATAAAATTTTTTATTTATTAGTTTTATAGCTATTATATAAATATTAGTTTTTGGTTTTTTTTTTTTTATTTTTTTTTAAAAATTAGAATTTTCGGCTAAAAAATCGTTCGTTAATTTTAAAAAATAAGTTTTATTTTTTTAAAAAAAACGTTTAATTATTTATTATTTGTTTTAGTTTTATAAAATAGTATAAATTTAAAATTTATAAAAAATTCGGTTTATTAAACTTATTATTTAGAAAATTTTTTAGTTATTATAAAATATTTTAAGTTTTTATAGTTTAATAAAATTAAAAACATTTTTTTTAAGCTTTAAAGTTTAATATTTTATATTTTTAAATAATTTATTATTGCTAATAGTTTTTTATTATATATTTTATAATTAATTTTATAAATAAAAAACTTTCGAAAAAAATAAACTATTAAGCGGAAAAATTTTTATTTATTATATTAAAATAAATAATTTTTATAAACTATTTTTAAATAATTAGTTTTTATAACTATAAGTTTATTTAAATTAAATTAAATAAAACTAGCTTTAATATAAAAAACTTTTAAGCTTTTTAAAAGCTATTTTTTTTATTTTTTTTAATAAAAAAGGATTTTTTTTTATAAGCAAAATAAATAGTATAATAATATTTAAATATTTAAAAATAAATTATTAATAAAAGTTTATAAATTTTAAAAAGTTTTTTATATTTTTAAATAATTTAAAAGCTTTTTATTTTTAAATAGTTTTTATTTTTTAAAGTTTATATATATTTTAATATTTGCTTTAATAATAAATTAAAATATTTAGTTTTTATTATTTTAAATTTATATTTATTAATATTAAAATATAATTTTATAGTTTTTAAAACGTTTAATATTTATTTTATTTTTTTTATATAGTTTTTTTTAATCCGTTAAACTATATTAAAATATTATTTATATATAAATATAAATATATTTAAATATTAATATAAAGCTAAGTTTATATAGCGTTAAAATATAGCTAAAGTTTTTAATAGCTTAAAAAAGTAATTAATTATTTAAAAAGTTTAAACTAAATATAAAACGCTATTTTTTATTTTTTTTTTTTTTAATATAAAGTTTATAAAAAGTAGTTTTTATATTTAGTTTAATAAACTAGTATATTTTCGATAAATTTATTAATATTTTAAAATTAAAAAAAAAAATATTTATTTGCTTATATTATAGCGTTAAGCGTTTAATAATTAATAAAAATATAATTTTTTTTTAGTTTTTTTATAAATAATATTAAAGTTTTTTATAATAAACTATTAATATAAATATAGTTTTTATTATAATTTTATAAATATTTTTTATAATATTAATAGTTTATTTTTTAATATATTATATAAAACTTTTATAAACTAAAGGTTTTTGTTTTTTATTATTTTATGCGATAAAGATTTTATAATTTATTTTTTATAATATAAAAGTAATTTGTTTTTTTTTTTTTATTAAATAGTTTTATTTAAAGTTTAAGTTTTTTAATAATTATATTTTTATTTTTATTATATTTTTTAGCGTAAGCGCTTTTATAATATTTATTAATATAATTATAAATATTAATATATTTATTATTTTAAAACGTTTTAATTTTTTAATTTTTGCTTTAAAAATTACGTTAAGCTATTTAGTTTTTTATATTTATTATAGCTATTAAATCTTTAATATATAATTTAATTTTTATATTTTAAAATAATCGGCTTTTTTTATATTAATTATATATTTATAAACTATATATATTATTTTTAATTTTTTTATTTATAGTTTTTTAAAATTAAATTATATTATAAATAATTTATTATTATATTAATATTTATTATTAAAAACTATTTATATTAGTTTTTATATAAATTATTTTATCGATAATTTTTTATTTTATTATTATTTTTTATAGTTTTTTTAGTATAATATTATATAATAAATATAAGCGTTAAGCTAATAAACTATTTATAATATTATATTTATAATTTTAATTTATTAATATTTTTAATTAATATTTTATTATAAATAAAGTTTATAATAAAAAATATATTATTTATATATTGTTTTAGTTTAGTTTTTAAGCTTATAAAAATTAAATTTTTTATATATTTTTATTATAACTAGAAATAAAAGCTATTTATTTTTTAATTTTTTAAAATTTATTAATAAATTTTTAATATTTATTACTATATTTATAGCTTTTATTTTATTATTATGTTATATTAGCGTAAAAGAGCATTTATTAATAAAATAGCCCGTTTTTTTATATTTAAAGCATTATTTATTAGCTTTTTGTTTATTTAGTTTAATATTTAATATTTAATAAGTTTAAAGTTATAATAAGTTAAAATAATATTAGTAGCTTTAATTTTTATTATAATTATATTATTTTTAACGTTTATAATAAAAATAAAACTAATAAATAAATAATAATTATTATTTTTTTTTTTATTATTTTTATATTAGTTTTAATATAATAGCTTTAGTTTTTAAAGCGGCTAGCTATAGCTATAATTTTATTAATTTATCTATTATAATTTTTAAAAAAATTATTTTAAGAAATTAAAATAAAAATAAATTTTTGCTTAATGTTTTTTTTAGTATAATTAGCTTAGTTTCGTTAGTTTATAATATACTTTTATATTTATAAGTATATTTTTATTTTAAAAAAATTTAAAAAATAGTTTTTTATTTTATATAAACGAAAATAGCTTTAAAGTAGCTTTTTAAATAATTAATATTAAAATAATAATATATAAAAAATATATAAATTTTATAAAATTATAAGTTTAAAAACGCCCGCTAATAATAAAAATAATATAACTATAGTTTAATAATATTTTTAAGCTATTTGTTAATTTAGTAAAACTTATTGCGGTTTTTTTTTATAAATTTAATATTTCGGTTAAATTTTTGTTTTATAGTTATTTTTTACGCAAAAAATTTTATATAAATATTTATAAATTTATCCGGCTAAAATAAAAGTTTATATTTCGATTTATTAAAAAAGTTAGCTATTTTTATAAAGTTTTTTATTATAATTGTTTTTATAAAAATATAATATTAACATTAAATATTAAAGTATAAAAATAAAAGCAATATTATAATATATTTATTTGTTTTTTAGCTATTATATATAGCTTAACGTTTAAATTTTATTAGTTATTAAAAATAGTTTAAATTTATTTAAAAAATATTAATACTATTTAATTAATAATAGCTATTTATTTTTATAGTTTTTATTAAAAACTATTTAATAAAGCTTAAATTATATCGTTTAAACTTTAAATCGTTATAAAAAGTTTTATAAAAACTTTTTTATTATTTATATTAAGTAGCTAAAGAGTATAATATTATACGTAATAATAGGTAAGATAAATATTTATATATATTGATTTATTTTTTTTAATTATTCGTACGAAAGCTAGGCTTTCGTGCGGAGAATTTTTTTATACGAAAAGAATTTTGCTATAAATACCGTATAACTAAATCGGGCGGATATATTAGCTTAATTTTATCGTATGAATAGCTAATATTATAATTAATAATTAGTTATCGTATATAGTTAATACTAATATATTAATTTTATACGTAAATAATATTATAATTATAATATTAGTTTTTTTTTTTAGTTATAGCGTATTTTTATACGATTGCTTTTTTTAATATAAAAAATCTAAACGTAAAAAAAATATTAAATATATTATATAGCAAATATATAAATAAAAAAGCGCCCAATAATATATTAAATTATTATTTTTTTAAAATACCTAGTATTTATATAACTATACGTAAAAAAAAGGTTAATAAATAGATAAAAAGCTAATTTATATATAATTATTATATATAATTTTTTTATTTAATTTATTTAAATATTTTAAAAATTAAATAATATTGCTTTTATATTTACTACTATTATATATAAGTTAGATTATTTTTATACTGCTTTTTTGTTTTTTTTTTTTTTTTTTTTTTTTCGCGCGTATATTTTATTTATATTATATATATATATATATATTTCGTACGTATATTTTAACTAATTTTATAAACTTATATAATATTAAATTTAATAATCGTTATATAATAATATAATATTAGCAATAATATTAATAATAGTACTAATAATTAATAATATTAATAGTAGTATTACCGCTATTATTGCTATTATTATTATTATATGTAAAACTTTTTAAGTTTTTTTAAATATTGTATTAATAATAATTAAAGTAAAATTATTATTAATATTAATAATAACTACTATAAAACTTATTAATTTTATTAGGGTTTTTTGCCCGCGTTTTATGTTTTTTATTTTTAGCGGTATTATATAGTTTTAAAACTTTATATGTTTAAAAAATAGTAGTACTATTAAAGTTTATAGCTTTTTTATTAAAAATCGGGTTTATAAAGTTTTATATTAACGTTATATATAAACGTATATATATATTTTATTTGTTTATTTTATATGAATAATTTTTAATATATATTTTAGCTAATTTGTTTTATTATACGATAGAACGAAAAAAATATAATCGCTTTTGTTTTTTCGTATAATATTATTTTTTAAATATTATTAATTATTATTTTTATTAATATATAAATAAAGTTTATATGTTAAAAAAATATTTCTGTATATTTTTTTTAAAATTGTAACTAAATTATTATTTTATATTAAAATAGTTTGCGCGGTAGTTATATTAATTATTAAAATATTTTATTTAATTAATATTATATAGTACTAAGTTTTTAAAATAACGTTTATAGCGTTTATATATAGCGATCGTATAATATTTATTATTTTTATTATATATAGTTTAAGTTTAAAAAAAAAAAAAAAAAAAAATAAATTAATTATACGTATTATTTTTTAAAGTATAAATTTTAGTTATTATTTTTGCTATAATTTTTTAATTTTTTTATTATTTATATATAATATTTGCTTTTTTAAATATTTATATATAATATATTGTTTTTATATATATTAATTGTTATTTATTATATAAACGTACTTTTTACGGTTTTTTAAAATATTCGATTTATATAAACAGTTTATTTATAAAAACTAAAGTTTTTAATATTTAGTTTAATGTACGCTTAATAAATATATTAATTAAGTTATTTTTATTATTAATTTATTATATTTTAAAGATTTTTTTTTTTTATATAACTTTTAAAAAATATAATATTTATTATTAATTTTTTTTTTAAGTTATTTTTAGTTTAATTAAACAATTATATAACGATTTAAAATTTAAATATAAAATAGCAAATATTAAAAATAAATTAAATATTTTTATAATTTTTTAAAATATTATATAAATAATAATATTATTAAAATTATTAATTATATTATATAATTCGTTAGCTAGAATATTTCGCGTAATTTTTTATATTTGTTTAAATTTTAATATATAATATTATTTTCGATTTTAAAATTTAAGTTTACTATATTTTTTATATAAGCTTTAATTATAAATATAATAATAAATTTAAATTATAAAATTATATTTATATTATTTATAAATAATTTGTTTATAAAAATAAAAAGTTTTATATAATAAAAATCGAAAAAAATAAACGTAAGTTTTTTTAACAAGTTATTTTTTTACTATTTAATTTATTTGTTTAATATTTAATATTATATAATTATAGCTTAATAATTTAAACTATAATAATAAAATTATATATAGTTTTAAATTAATATATATTATTAATATATATTTTTTTAGCTTATTAAAAAATATAAATTTAAACGAATTTTTTTATATAAAGTTAATTTTAGCTAAATTTTTAGCTTAGTTTTTTTAATTATTATAATATTTTATTCGTACGAAAAAATTTTTTTATTATTAAACTTAAATAAATATTTAAAAAATAAAATTTTTTAAATTTTATACGAAGTTTTATTTGTTTAAGTTTTTTTTTTTTGCGCAATAAAAAATTTAGCATAATAAAACTTAATATATTATTTGTTTATATTTTAATTATTTCGAAAATATTTAAATTATTATATATAATTAATAAATATAAATTATATATAAATATTTATATTTTAAGTTTTTTTAATAATATTAATAATATATTTTAAACTAATATAGTTTAAATTTAACTAAGCTATATAAAGTTATATAATATATAAATAATTTTTAAAGAATATTTTTTTTTTAGTTTTAAAAGTAAATAAATATAAATATTATTAATAGTTTATTTTTTAATTAAATATAAACTTAAATAATATTTTTAAATTTATATAAAGCTTTAAAATTTTATATAAAAATAAAGCTAAATATTAAAATTAACTATTAGTTTATTTATTAAATTGTTAGTAATTAAATTAAAACGGTGCTTTTTTTAATATTATTATATTTTTATAATAAGTTTAAACTTTTTATATAGCTTTATAGTTTTTTTTTTAATTTTTTATATAAAATAAAATTTAAAATATATTTTTTTTTAAATATTTAAATTATATATAATAAATTTAAAATATTTTATATAATAAGTTTATTAATTTTTATTACGTTTAATTTTTTAAATAGTTTATTAAAAATTATAATAATTTTATTTATATATAGTTTAGTTATTAATTTAAAAGTTTGCTTTTTTTTTTATTAAAAAAGTTTATAATATTTAAATATTATATAATAAATATATTTAGGTATTATATAATAATAAAGCTAAGTTTTTTTTTTTAGCTAATTATATTTTTTTTAGTAATTATTAGCTATATAAATTATATATTATTTTAATTTAAATTATTTATTTAAATATTTTTTATATAATAATATAGCTTAATTTATATATATTAAAATATATTAGTTTATTAATCGAAACTATAATTATATTTAATTTTTAATTATTTTAATTTTATATAGTTTTTTTTATTTTATTTTTTTTTTTATATTAAAACTTTGCTTTAAAAAAAAATATAAATATATTATATAAATAGTTTATTTCGTTTATTAATCGTATAATTAATTTCGATTTTTATATAGTTTTTATATAGTATTTTTATTGTTTTTAAACAATTACTGCTTTTTATATAATAAAAAAAAATAAAAAAAACTTTTTTTAATATAAAAATAAGCTTTAAAAATAAAAAAAATTAATAAAACTATTAGGTTTAATAATATTATTTAATGCTTTTATTATTATTTATAAATTAATTTATTATTTATATATACGTTAATTTTTTTTTAAAAATATTATTATATATTTAAATAGTTTATATATTTATTTTATTTTGTTTATTATTTAATATATTTTAATAAATATTTTATATATATATTAGTTATTTTATATATTTTTTAAATTTATCTAACGAAAAATTTATTTTAAAGTTATATATAATATTATTTAAAAGTTTTTAGTAATATTAATTTAATATTTATATAATATTTTTATATATTTTATATAAATATTAATTTTAAAAAATTATTGTTTAAAATAATATAATAATATTAATAATATTAATACGTTTTAATTATTTATTTATATAATATTTATAATTATTTTATAGTTAAATTTATAGTTATTTTTAATTATAAATTTAAATTATATAAAAGCTTTTATATTTAATAATAATAATAAAATTTTTAGATTTTTTTTAAAATAAATTGTTCGATTTTATATTTTGCGTAAATAATATTTTATATAATTTTTCTATATAAAAATATCCGAACTATTATATAAACAATATAGTTTAGTTTTATAAAGTAGCTAGTTGTTTTATATAAGCTAATATTAAAAATAAATAGCTTATTTATATATAATAAAATACTGTTTTTGTTTTTTTGTATAATAATATTTTTATATTATTAAAATATTTTTTTAAATAGTTTATATTTTTTAAAAAAAATAAAAAAATAAAAATATTTAAGATATAAAATATATATAGCTAATTTAGTTATTAATTTTTTATATATTAAAAATATTATATAGTTTTTGCTAAAATTTATTTTAGCTATTTTAAAAGTTTAAATAATTTTAGTTTTTAGGTTTTTTATATATAAGCTTTTATTTATAGTTTTTTTATAATAAAAAATTTTAAAGCTTTTATATTTTAAATAATATTTTAATATTTTATAATATTAATTATTAAATATAAATAAATTAAATAGCTAGTTTATAATTATTAACTAAATGTTTTTTTTTATTATATAATATATAAATATTATTTATAAATATATATACGATATTTTTATTTTATATATTTAAATTTTTTTTTTTTTTTTTATATATATATTAAATAGTTTTTGTATTTAATTAAATAAATTAAAAATTTTTTAAAAGTTAGTTATTTTTAAATATTATTTCGTATAATAAATATTTTTTTATGTAAAACTTTTTTTAAAAAATATAATTAGTTAATTAGTATTTTTTTTTTAGCAATAAAATATTTTTTATTCGTATATAAATTTTTTAAAAAATAGCTATTTATATAATTTTAACTAATATTTATTTTTAAAATTTTTAAATATTATATAATATTTTTATTATATAAATATAGTTAATTTAGTTATATTATTAATTTATATAGTATAAATTTTTTACTTTTTATACGAAGTATTAAATTGTTAGGTTTTTTTTAATTTAAAAATATAAATAAAATCTAAAAAAAATCTTTTATATATAAGTTTTTAAAAAATAAATACTATTTTAAATTTTAGAATATTTTTATATATATATATAATAATTATATTTAAATAAATTTTTTTAAATATTTTATTTTAAATATTTTTTAAGCTTTAAATAATTTATTAATTATAACTTTTAACGTTTTATATAAAAATAGGTTTTTTTTTATTTATATATTATATAAAAATAATATTAATTTAATTAGTTTAATATTAGTTATAGTTTATAATTATATTAAAATATAAGTTTATAATATTATATATTTTTTTTATATATAATTAAAACTAATATAATATATATAATAATTTTTATATAATTAATTAATATTATAAAAAATATAATATAAAATTAATTTTTATAATTTTAAGCTTTAATAATAATTAACGAACTATTATATTTTATTATAAAATAAGTTGTATAGTTTTTCGGAATAATTTTTTTTTTTTGCTAAGTTTTTAAAAAAATTTAATATTTTATAAATAAAATAGCTTTGTTTTAAATATTATACGTAAAAAGGATTTAAATTTTAAATAAAAATATTTTTATATTTAATATTATATAATAAATAAATTATTTTAAAGTTTAAAAAAAATTTTAAAAAACTAAGTATTTTATTATACGTTAAAAATATAATATATTTTTTATTTATATAAAAATAAATTATTAATTAAAAAATAATAAATAATATTTAATAGTTATAAAAAGTTTTTAAAATTTTATTTTTAATATTTTATTTTTATATAATATTTTATTATTTAAAGTTAAAAAGCTAGCTTTTAGTTACGTATATAAGTTATTTTATAGCTATTTTTTTGTTTATTTTTTATTTTTTTTTTTGTTTGTTTTTTTGTTTAAAAAAAAAGATCGTAAAATTATTTTATTGTATAAAAAAACTTTGCTAATTTTAAAATTATTAATTTAATATAAAAAACGTAAATATTATTTAAAATAATTATATAAAATTTAAAATTTATACGCTAAAATATATTTATTTTTATAAATTATATAATATAGTTTTTTTTAACCGTTTTATAAGTTTTTAATTTAAAACGCTTTTTATATAAAAAGCGTTATAAATTTTTTTAATAATTTAAATATTAATTTTATTAAATATTTTAGGTTTTATTATTTTAAAGTTTTTTGTTAATATTTTTTAAAAGTTTTTAAATTATATAAAATATAATTATATTTTATATAAATATGCTATTTATATATTAATTTATTTTATAATAATTATTTTAAAGTTTTATAAAATATTTTTATATATATAAAAGTTAATAGTTTTTTATATAAAATTTAAAAATATACTAGTTTTTTAAGCGATTTTTTTAACTATATTATTGTACGGAATATTAGCTAAAAAAGTAAAAAATTGCTTTAGCTATTTTTTCAAAAATATAGCGTTTTTATATATTTGTTTATATTAGCTATTATATAATTAATTATTTTTTATTATATTTGAAAATATTATAAATAAAAAAATTATTAAATTATATTACGAACTTTTACGTAGTTCGTATAATAATAATTAAAAAATAATATAATTATACGCTATTAATTAAACTTTTATATAAAATATAGTATTAAAATATATTAAAATAATTAATTTTTTTTTTTTTAATATAATATTAAAAAACTAAAATATAATATAAAAAATATAGCTTATATAATTAAGTTTAAATTTTATTTTTATTTTTGCTAATTTATATTTTTTAGCTAAAAATATTAATTAATATTAAATAGCTAAAAAGTATAATATTATATATAATAATAAATAAAATAAATATTTATATATATTAATTTATTTTTTTTAATTATTTATATAAAAGCTAAGCTTTTATATAAAGAATTTTTTTATACGAAAAAAATTTTGCTATAATATATATTAAGAATCGGGCGGATATATTAGCTTAACTTTATTATACGAATAGCTAATATTATAATTAATAATTAGCTATTATACGTAATTAATACTAATATATTAACTTCGTACGTAAATAATATTATAATTATAACAATTTATATATTTATTAATTTTTATTATTAATAACTAATAACTATATATTCGCTATTTAAAAATAAAATAATCGTAGTTAATATATAAAAAGTTATAGTTTTAAAGCTAAAAATACTATTTATTAACTACAATAAAGAAAAAAAAAATCTATGCGCGCTAGCGTATACGGAAAGGCTGCTATATAGTAGCTCTAGCTCGGGGCCGGAGCTATAACCTAGGTTATAAGCTTACTAGCCTAGCTAACCTATGATAAAGTTAAAGGTTAACTTATATTTATCGAAATATTAAAAAAGCCCTTTAAAAAATAAATATTTATATATAGCTAATAATATAAGCAACTTGCCAAGGTTAAAAATAATACTTTTTTATTTACTATTATTATTAATTTTAAGGCTTTTAAAGCTTCTGAAGCTTTTAAAGCCCTCGAAATTTCCGAAGTAATATCTTGATCGCTATTATTATTTTTACTATTTTTGTTATTATTATTATTTTCGATATTATTGTTTTTTTTTTTTAAAGTTAATTTATTAAAAGTAAGGAAGTTATTATTAAATAAAAAAGTTTCGAAAATTTATTTATATAAAAAACGTTTTATAATTATAGTTTTTAATAAAGTTAAGCTTATTTATTATATTAATAAAGCATATAAAGTATAACTTAATAAATTTAAAAATAAAATATTAGCTATTGTTTGTAAGTATATATTAATATATTATTTTAATTAAACTATTTATGTATTATTAACGTAAAAATCGAGTTAAGTTTTCGAGCTTTTAAATAAATATTTATATATTTAATAACGTTAAAGCTTAAAATAAATAATGCTTTTATATTTATTAATAGTAAAAAAATCGCCGCTATTTTAAAGTTTTAAAACTAATATTTATATTTATTTAATATTTATATAAGGTCGAAAATATTAAAAAAACAATATTAAGTATATTAATAAATATAAAAAAAAATCTTTAGTAATAAATAAAGTTAATATAAATTGTTATATTATATATTTATTAATAATTATTATATTTACTATAATATATACTAAAATTTAGTAGGTATTATAATAATTATAATAGTTATAATATATATAGTAAGCTTTACTAAGGATAATGTAGTATTGAGTTTGTATTAAGTGATGAAGAAGGAAGCAGGTACTAGGTAAAGCTCCTGCCGGAGGCAGGAGACTTACCTAGTCCCTAGCTTCTTTATTTAATCTATAGGACTAGACTCCACTTATTAGTGGAGTAGGCTCCACTTTGCAGTGGGGACCCCCTGCGGGGTTACCCCCCTTGTTAAAGTGTAGCAATATAGTACTTTATAATAATATACTTAAGTATATATAAATATAAGTAGTACTATTATATATTTAAAATATTATTATAGCTTTTATTAAAATTTAATATAGTTATAAATATAGTTATACTTTATAATAATATAATAAATTAATAGTTTATAAACAAAAAATAATTATATTATAAGTTTTATAAAGTATAATATTATTTTTTTTAATATTTATATATAATAAATTGTAATTTTGCTTTTAAATACTTGTTTTTTCGCTAGAAATTAATAACTTTTTTTTTTTTAAACAAAAATCCTTTTTATAACTATTTTTTCCGACTTTTTTTACTTATTATAGCCGGTTATAAATACTTATTACGAGTTAATGCTATAATTAATATTATTTATAAATAATAATAATATATATATAAAATAGTTTAAATATTTTTAATTTATTAAGTATTTTGTTTATTTTATTAAAAAGTAATACTATAACTATAAAAGTAAAACTATGTTTTTTTGCTATATAAAAGGTTTTATTACTATTATATTAGCTAGGAAATTTTTTATAATAGTTTATTACTATTAAAAAGCTAAAGCTATTTTTAAAACGTTATTATTTATTTTATTAAATATTTTTAAATAGTTATAAGCAGCTTAAAAAGCCGGCTATTTAAATATAAAAAAATAGTAAAAAGTTATTTTTAAAGCCGGAAATAATTTATATATTTTTAAAATATTATTTTAAATAGCGTAAAACTTTTAAAGCTATTTAAATAGTATAATAAATAATGCTATTAATATAAATTTATTAAATATAAATAATTTTTATATTTATTTTAGCTTAAAGATTATAAATATTATTATTATTATTAAATTAAGCTATTAATAGCTTTTTTAAAATTATAATATAAAGTTATTTTTATTAAAAAAACTATTTATAGTAAAATATAATTAGCGGTAAGTTTAGCTAATATATATTTTTTAAAATAGGTTATATAAATATTTTATATAGCAATTTTATAAAAGTATAAATATATTAACTTTTTTAAATAATATTATTATAAGCATACGTAGAATTTTTTAATTTATTAATATAAAGTTTTTTTATTTTTAAAAATAAATATAAACTGCTAAGATTTTATATTAATTTATTTAAGCAGTTTTTTAAATAATATAATATATAGTAAAATATATTTACGGTTTTAAAAGTAACTTTAAACGTATAAATATCGATTTTTATAATATTTATAAATTATTGTTTTTTAGTTCGAGTATTATAAAATGCTTAAAAACGTATATATATAGTTTATATTATTTTTATTATTTTTTTAAAAATAAAAGCTAAATTTAATATTTAAATATATAAAAATAATAGTATTTAAATAATTACGTATATAACTTTAATAATAGTATATTAAAGCTATTATAAATAACAAATAAATATATAAATTACGTAAAAATAGTATATTAACGTTATTTATAGTAGTTTTTTTTATAATAATTATTTTTTTTTATTTTTATTTAATTTGCTGTTTTAACTAGTAGAAAACTTTTTTCCGATCGAAATAATTAATAGTAATAATACCGAAAATAATAATAAACGTTAAAAATTAAATATAATATTAAGCATAAAAAATAAAAACTATTAACGCTAAAAAATACTTTAAATTATATATAAATTAAGCTATAAATCTAAGTTATATTTTACGTTTGTTGTTTTAAAGTGTTTTTATATAACGTTATTTTATTTATTGATTTTTTTACGTAAATACGTAAAAAAGCGCTAAATTTATAATCGTTAGTAAATTCGCAGTTTTTTTACTTGTTATAACGTTTTATATACGTTTTTAATATATTAAAAAAAGCTTTAATAAAGTTAAAATTAAATAAATATAAAATAAGTATTATAGTTTGATTTTATATATTTTTAATTTATATATAGCTATAAAGTAATAAAAACTAGCGTTATTTATTATAAAGATTAATTAAAACTTAAAAAATAAATTTATTAAAAATAATATTTTTTTTCGAAGCTAAATTTTAAAGTTTTTTATATTAGTTAAGCTTTAATATATAAGCGTTATTTTGTTTAATATATTATTTATAATAATTATAAACAATATATTAAATCGGTTGTTTTGTTTTAATAGCTTCGAAATAAAAAAATATAATTTTTAAATGTTTAATTATATTAATAGTTTATATTTTTCTATTAATATTAAATTTGTTAATAAAAATAAATATATCGGTAGTAAAGTTTATAATTTAATAAGTATAAATAGCTGTTTTATAAAGTTTTATTATATTATTTTAATTTTTAGCTTTTTTTATAATTAATCGATTTTTTTAACTAATTAAAAATTGTTTATATAGCTATATATATTATATTAAGTTATTAAAAACTATTATATTTTATTAAAATATAAATCGGAGTAAATATTTAATTTTTTAATTAATATATTTAAGGCTTATAAAAATAGCTTTAGTACGTTATATTAATTTTGTGATTTCGAAAATTATTTAGTATAGCTTTAAAGGTTATATTATTTTTAATAACGTTATATAATTTTTATGTAATAGCTAAACTAATTAGCGATTTTAAAATTTAATTTGTTATTTTTAATAATTATAGCTAATATATTTGTTTATTAAAATAATATTAAATAAAGCTTCGTTGTTATTTTAAAAGGTTTAAAAGCTTTAAAGGCTTTAAAAGTATAAAAAACGTAAATCTAAAGCTTTTAGCGTAAAAAACGCTATTTAAGGGCTTAAAGGCATAAAAAACGTAGATTTAAGGTTTTTGGCGTAAAAAACACTATTCGAGGGCTCGAGAGTATAAAAAACGTAGATCTAAGGCTTTTAGCGTAAAAAATGCTGTTCGAGGGCTTAAAGGCATAAAAACGCAGATCTAAGGCTTTTGGCGTAAAAAACGCTGTTTCGAGGCTATTAGTACGTAAAACGTGTATTCGAGGGCTATAAAGGCTATAAAGGTATAAAAAACGTTGTTTTAAGGCTATTAGTACGTAAAACGCGTATTTAAAGGCTGTAAGGGCTACGAAGGTATAGAAAACGCTATTTTTAAGGGCTGTAAAAGCTTCGAGGGCATAGAAACGTGTATTCGAGGGCTGCAAAAGCTACGAAGGTATAAAAAACGTTATTTCGAGGCTATTAGTACGTAAAACGCGTATTCGAGGGCTATGAGGGCTATGAAAGCATAAAAAACGCTGTTTTCGAGGGCTATAAAAGCTTCGAGGGCATAGAAACGCGTGTTTAAAGGCTGCAAGGGCTATAAAGGCGTAAAAATTGCTATTTCGAGGCTAATAATACTAAAAACGCGTATTTAAAGGCTTCGAGGGCTTTAAAGGTATAGAAACGCTGTTTCGAGGCTATTAGCGCAAAAAACGGTTTTAAGGCTAATAATACTAAAAACGCTATTTTCAAGGGCTATAAAAGCTTTAAATATATAAAAATCGCGGTTTCGAGCTAGAAAACGTGTTTTTAAATAATTAAATGCTAATTATATTGATTTATAGATAAAAAAATGCTATTGTTGGTATGTTTCCTAAAATGATATATATACACCACAAAAAGTGTGGGTGGGGCGCGATATTTCGATTCGGAACTAGTGTATTATAGGCATCAAAGCAATTGCGGGGTGGCCTACGAACAGACATTAACCCTGCTTGTTGCGAAGACGGCTATCCGCGAATTGCGGGAGATCAACATATAAGAATGTTATTATAGTACTTATTGCTATCGCGAGAGCAGGTTTGAATGTCAACTTCCCAAAGGACTCCTCGAGAACCTTTCTCCATGTCACTCACTCTCCGATGCCGGGGACGTCGGGATAACACCTTCATACCTAGGTATTCTTTCAGTCGTTTTGTGATGTGAAGTAAATGGCTGATCTGTCCAACTGCGTAGCTTACTATTCGTATAACGCTCCTGGCCGAACGAGTTTTTACCGAGGAGAAGGGCCGTAATTTGGTATTGCCGCACGAGTCAAGCCAATAATAGGTCAATGACCCCATGGCTTCTTCCCCATTCGCTGTTGTCGTCTAGTCTGCAAAGAGCGATGCAGGAGGATAGTGCAAATGCATACCCAGTACGTCACGGGTATAGAATACTACATCTAGTAGGTAGGTAGGCATGGAAGCTAGAAAATAAGCAGCGCACAAGAAGCCTTGGCCGGAATGCGAATTGCTTAGGTAGGTATGACTGGTGGGTGGATAAGGCGTTGAAATAATTGCTTCCTAAACGTTCCAGAATGTCATCAAATTTTATGGTTGCCCGGACAGGTCGGAGCGCCGTAATTTACTTTTGGATGCCGAGATTGTTTACTTTCCAGAGAACTAACAAGGGACTGACACTTAAGCCCGGCAGCTTCCTGTACGCTTTCCTCTCTACGAATGAAAGAATTGCCATCCGAGCTTGGTGTAGATTTCATCTTTTGCAGGCCATTATCAACCCACGGTCGCATCACGATGAGTTGCACACTATTCATGACACGGTTTGTCCTCCCACTGCCACTGCAGAGTACACTAAACTACGCGTCTCCATACTTGCAACACCTGGCACCTGACGCGAATGGCATCGCCGGCAGTACCGTAAGGTAGTAAGCTAATAATAAATTGCAGGTGAATCTGGGTACGCTACACTAAATAATCCTTGCCTGGCCTCTCTGGCTCTCGGCTCAGGGCTGCGTGATACCGGTAGCTGCTACTAAATCGGGCCAGGTCCCTCCACCATCAGCACTGAGCAACCGACACACAAGCCAAGCTCAAAGGGGCAACGACCCCTTATTGTTTGTGAGATGCCATGCCATCATTGTTCCCTCCCGTTATCCTTAATAACGAACTTAGTAATTGTTCTCCGACCACTGATCGTCTTTATACCTTACCTTAATGCCTGCCTACTTTTGCCTAACTCGACACCTTGTTTTAGCTCCCCACGATTGTATCGCGTGCATAATAAAGTCTCTCGTTCTCCCACCCTGATCGAGACAAGTCGCATCCATTCACTTTACAGTACAGTATATCCGAAGCTGCGGAGCAGGCTTCAACACGATCTTTTTGACAACGTTACATTTTTCGGGCTCTTGCCAGATTTCTCCGGCAGTGTATCTTAAATATTTGAGGCTCAGTTCTATATCGAAAGGTTCTTGACCGCCCCTAAACCAGTAGACCCGGACAGCGGCATCACATCACCTTAGTTCATATAATCTTCTTGCACAACCAGGCGACAACATGGCGACCACTCACGACGAGCCACCCACGCTGCGCTGCGACTCGCCCTCGCCCGAGTCGACCCCATGCGGCCTCGCGAGTCAAGATCGCTCATGCCGCGCTGCGTGTCGACCGGCTCTTCTATATCACGGGCCTCGAGTACAGATGGATCCTACAGGGACTCCTTGGGCAGTGAACCATACTCCCGTAAATCATCCTCAAGCTACCGCTCGCGGACGTCGGACGTTAGCTTTGCTTCTTCCCGTCAATCTACGATTAGCCTAGATAAACCGCTGAAGCGACGCGGCTATTCGAGGCCACGGGGTACCGATTTTGCGGCAAGTGCAAGGCATAGAGACAGCGTACTGAGCTTGGGCAGCATATCACATCTTCAGTATTATTTGCCCGGACAGGTCTTTTGGATGGGAAAGGCGGGCAGCTGGCTAGGAAACGGCACCCAAAAGCCACCTTAGACTTGTCCTCGTTAGATAACTCGTCTCTGCTGAGCCCCAGGCTTGTATCTGACGGGGATTCCTCGTATGCCTCCATGGCTAGCAGCCCAGATCTAGTCGCGCAGGGTTTCGGTGAGGAGCTTATGGTCGAGTCACCTACCTTTGACCACGACCGGTTTGATTCAGACGAGTATGAAGAGGTAGAAGTTGATGTTCTGCCTCCAACGACGAGCACCTATATGCATAGGGAAAAGCCAATTCCCAAACCACCCACCATTGAAGAACTCAAATCTGAGCTCACTAAGACCTTGGACGCTGGAGCAAAGGTCCTGGCCGAAGTAGCATCGGCAATTCCTCCGTCACCACTCCCTACCGCGAAATCTCCGAAGTCTGGACAGGGCTGGTATGAACTTCAAGGTATGCAGGTGCTCGATGTGATGACGCTAGCGATTCGGGCTGCCAAGATTGTACTACACGGCATGAGCATCCGGATCGCTTAGATGCTATCAAATCAGAGAAGAGATACGGACCGAACTATCTCAGTCATGGAGGTACTGAAGCACACGGCGACTAGGAATTTCGCTGGCGGTACCGCGGGACGAACGCAAGGTGATGACCTCGTGGATTGATGGTATCCGCAATATGCTGCTGAGCGAGGAAGAGATAGAGGCAGCCGAGAAGATCGAAAGGCAGAGCTGGACATGGCTGAAGGGTGACTGGACAGGCCGGGAAATAGAACGTGAGCTCGCATTTCTATCATCCATGGATAGCGAAGCGGATCCCTTACCGCCCTGGACATCCATCGAGTCGACAAACAGAACTACCGACCCCGTTCCTAGCGAGCATGCAGAATGGGGTC
This sequence comes from Amphirosellinia nigrospora, assembly GCA_004123355.1. Taxonomy (NCBI): domain Eukaryota; kingdom Fungi; phylum Ascomycota; class Sordariomycetes; order Xylariales; family Xylariaceae; genus Amphirosellinia; species Amphirosellinia nigrospora. The sequence goes on from SCHM01000004.1 coordinate 4,527,908, forward strand.
CGACTCGTAAGGCTACACAACGCCTCGGTCAAGAAATCACGGCGACGCTTCGGCGCCATCGGGACATTTCACACGGATACGCAGAAGCCGTACCGATGCGCCGACAATTTGCGGTACTGGATCAAGGCCGCTGAGCTACGGTGGGAGGTCATGCTCAAAGTCGACGTCAAGGGTGTCGTATATAATCAGCCCGAGGCCTGGAAAGACTTCGAGGCGGCCATCTGGGAGTGGTGCCGCAAGGTGAGGGAAGAAATCACAGCCGAGTGGAAACAAAACTAAGGCCAGTCGCCCGCATTCCTCGGGCCTTTACGATCATGATAACGAATGTGGATTGCATAGAATAAAGAGAGGTCATATGTCATGCTGAACACGTACGAGAAAGAGTTGGGCGGCATTTCAGCATATTCATCCAGACTTACTTAACTACCTTGTTTAACTTCTTTTGTATATCATCTTATTCCGTTCTGCATCAGATATACCCAGATATTCCTTACACGGGCTATCTTACTAGCTTTAGAATACTGAGGGAGCAGCGCTCAATTTGAGTGTGTTGACCATTTATATTGAATGACTTTGCCTACCTAGTTGGAATTTGCCGACGATATATAGTGAAATCGTGTACCTATTTAGCCCGGCTCGAGCCCTTACTGTTAGGCCCTTAATACCATCAGTCTTGATAGTATACGTATGATAAGTACTATAGAGTACAGTGTATGTAATCAGCGCTACCTACGATATGACACAGTGTTTATACTATGTACGAAAAAACGGGTCCAGCCTTGCAGGCACCCTAAGCTGTTCGTCACCAACCTCGAGCCTGCCATCGTCGCCTTATAGCTCTGCAGGTAGCTTATTAACTTTCTTCATTCACCGTTACATTTACCATCCCTCAAAGCCGAACAAACCTACCGAATCCACTCCTTCTCCCCGAGAAACTCCAGTGCGATATCTTAATTGTCGAGACAATCATCTCTTACCTACTGGTACATCTTACCGAATCATTCCCCGCCACTTGGACTACAAGCCAGCAACCATGGCTTCCGATCAGGAAAGGGATCTCGCCCTACAAGCTCTGCGATCCAAGTTGATCGAGTCGCGGAATGGGAATCCAAGCTAAAAGCACTACGCTTAGAGATTAAGGGCCTCGAGAAGGATTACAATCAAACAGAAAAAACATAAAGGCGCTGCAAAGCGTTGGCCAGATCATCGGCGAGGTCCTGAAGCAGCTGGATGATGAGAGATGTGAGCGCCACCTTTCCGACGAATCCGCGAGGCGGTGCATGCATGCTAATTGAGCCAACCCCTCTCTTCAGTTATCGTGAAGGCGTCTTCCGGTCCTCGGTATGTCGTCGGTTGCAGGTCGAAGGTAGATAAGGCGAAGATGAAGCAGGGGACGCGTGTGGCTCTCGATATGACAACACTCACCATCATGCGTATGTTGCCACGCGAAGTCGACCCCCTCGTCTACAACATGTCGCTAGAGGATCCCGGCCAGGTCAGCTTTGCGGGTATCGGCGGTCTCAACGATCAGATCCGCGAGCTAAGGGAGGTCATCGAGTTGCCCTTGAAAAACCCAGAACTGTTCTTAAGAGTCGGTATTAAGCCGCCGAAGGGCGTGCTATTATACGGTCCTCCGGGTACGGGGAAGACTCTGCTAGCGAGAGCTGTTGCGAGCAGCTTAGAGACAAATTTCTTAAAAGGTATGACGGTTCTATTTCTGACAACTTTCGCTTGCAATCATCAGAAAGACAACTAACACATCCCTCGGTGTATAGTGGTATCTTCAGCGATTGTAGATAAGTATATTGGCGAGTCTGCGCGTTTGATCCGTGAAATGTTTGGGTACGCAAAGGAGCATGAGCCTTGCATCATCTTCATGGACGAGATAGATGCAATTGGTGGACGCCGATTCTCAGAGGGTACCAGTGCCGATCGTGAGATTCAACGGACATTGATGGAGCTCCTAAACCAGCTAGATGGTTTCGACTACCTCGGCAAAACCAAGATCATCATGGCCACCAACCGGCCCGACACCCTCGACCCAGCTTTGCTACGTGCCGGACGTCTTGACCGCAAGCTCGAGATCCCCTTACCCAATGAGGTCGGCCGCCTCGAGATTCTCAAGATTCACGCCCAAAGCGTCGTGACCGAAGGGGAGATCGACTTTGAGAGCGTTGTCAAGATGAGTGACGGATTAAACGGTGCCGATTTACGCAACGTAGTTACCGAGGCGTACGTATTGCTTAAGCTTGACTCTTGACCCCTACTACACGAAACTTTGCTGACATTACGTGTGTCAGTGGCCTATTCGCCATCAAGGCATACCGAGATGCCGTCAATCAAGATGATTTCAACAAGGCGGTGCGGAAACTGGCCGAGGCCAAGAAACTAGAAGGCAAGCTCGAGTACCAGAAGCTGTGAGGTTTTCATGCTAGGTTTCAAAAAATACAGCTACAGGGGGGACCGAAGTATGGAATAGAGGTCTGTATGATATCGAGGCCGCAGCTTTAGCCCCCTTATGATAGAAATTGCCTTGCCGGCACCCATCCCTTACGAGCAGGCAAGCGTCCTGATGCGGTGTAATACTATGTATGTGTATACCTACTTACATCTAGATATCCATTCTGTGCTGGTAACGAGACTGGATGAGATTGTTCTCTCGTCCAGGTAGTTATGTACGGGACCAGTCTGCTCAGAAGTAATCATCGAACTGCGGTATATTAAAATTGACCCACTGTTGTTTCTTGCCCTCGCTACCTTTTCTGAGAGACCCTGATACTGCGGTAGTTGCTGTTTGCTATGAGATCCCGGGTTAGTACAATTCGCCCCTCGCGGGCTGCTTTCCATTCATATTATGGTTACACGTGGATAGCAACAACTGCAGCAAAGCTGAGAAGTCGTATATTAGGGTACAGGAGCGACACAGCGCTCGGGACGGCTATATAGACCTGCGACATCGACTTATACTCGGGGCGCCGTGACTGTGGTCCCTCTATGTTGCCAAAGGATTATACCGTTGAAGGAAATATACCAGTCCGTCCCCGTGAGGGATCGGGTACTTTATATGCAACGCCGAGCACGAGCCCAGAGGGCAAGGCCTGGGAATAATTTACTATCACGCGAGCGTTTACGGGTTTGATTTGAAGGATATATCTGCAAATGTAGTATGGTGTAGACTGTTGGTTTGGTGTGTTAGTAAACAGCCTGTTCACGCTGTGTGCTCCCGGAGAGGGTTTGAGATTATTCCCCAGCATTAAATATGAGGTGAAATTGGCGGTATCTAGTGTAATACTTCCCAGGCCTTTCAGAACACTCTCGTCAGATAACCATAAACATATCGCTAGGGCGATATATCAAGCATTGATACTAGGTTGCTAGTAGTATCATAGAGCATAACTTATCCGTCCCAATTGTATCTTGTCTCTGACCGCGATGGATATTGTTCTTCATCATTGGTCTTTTCGGGGTTGGCGTCTTCGGTTACTGTTCTTTCACTCCCCCTTGTAGAAAACGTATCACATGTGAGCTTATGCGACGAGACTTGATAGCGCCATATAATTTCCATCCGCGGCGGTACGTCGGTATCTACAAGCGTTATGAATCGACGCTGAAAACTCTCAACTTTACACTTCGTGAAAGTTTGTTTCGGCTCTTGTGTTGCGATCTCATTCGATATTTATTTTTCGTATCTCTATAAGCTTGCTGTGGCACTGAAGTCCTATATGCTTTCCCCGAAAATCCATCGTTTTACTTTGAAAAAGGTAGCAACTAAAATGGGAGGGATCGAATTGCAGGGTCACTGGGCAAATCCATAGAGATGATTTACTTTCCTAACTATGAGATCTTCACTAGGTCTGCTACTCGCGCAGGAAGATTCGCGATATGCTTAGCTGATTATTTACATACGAAAAACACGTATAGTTATCGAAATGAAAATGTTTGAAAGTAATTAGTAAGGGCGGACAGTAATTCAATCTCGCCTTTTGTTCGTATAAACGACAGAATAATCTATTTTATATTTACGTCTAGTTAGAAACACACTAGAATGAGTCATAACTATGAACAAGAGGAGAATAGAACTCTACTAGGTTCTCTTCGTGACACCTAGGTTATAGGTATGGAATAGGCTCGGACCAAAGAGTTGGTGATTACACTACATCGCACGGCAGTTGACATGCAGGGTCCCTCAGCTGAAGCGAGTTGAGATGGAGCCTGTGATTCTAGAATCGAGTTTTATCTTGTTGCTAGATAGAGGTCTGGAGAAAAGAGATTTCGCCTTACCTGAACGTACGGCTGAGCCAGATCTGCTTATGTTAGATATTGCCAACGAACCAAGCTGAGACCCTGAGACACGTGGGGGACGAGCGGAGCTTGGGGTTGAGGCTGATAATTCCCTATTCTGATCATTTGCAGGCTCGCATTGTCAACTAACCCCGGAACAGACCCGGAAAGGCCCCGGAAGAGCCCCAGTAGCCGTCACGCGCGAAGAAGAACCCTTACGAAAGAGCTAAATCTATTTTGCCAATCGCCAAGTCTGGCGATTTCGTGATAGAAAAGCTCCTAGTCTGGTAGGGGTTTTTTTTTTTTTTTTTTTTTTTTTTTTTCAATCCTTATGCCTGCGAAGGGAACGTATCGGCTGAGGTGCTATTCTTGGATCCGGTCCATCCCCGCCATTGCGGCTAGCAGTTACCTATAGCTCTTTTTGGCGAGCCGGTTACCTACTGCGTACTTTCGAATGGCCAGCAACTAAGTAGCCGTCTTCTAGCCGGCAGGCCTAGACTAGGGGGTCTTGTGGCGATGACCTGTTGTCAAACCCCACTTCACTGGAACTTGAATGTTGAATCGGCGTCAACTTGGCGAACCCCGTGATAGAAGGAACACGATATAGCTTTAATTCTAGTTGAGGCCATCCCCAATATCTCCTAGGATAATCACCCGATACTAGAAGCCGCGCGGTTATCGGGCTTACCAAATACTTTTACCTGACGGTGCGGACGCGGACGGCATAGACCCATCAAGTTCAAAAAGAGGCTAGCCTAGATTCAACACCCAAAAGGTGGAATAATCAACAAACGTTACTGGATCAGTTAAATATGGATAGGCGCCGGGTGTTAAGGCAACATCAAATTCATATGGGCTCTTTGGTGTAGTTGCAGGATTGTCTTCGTTAGGAGATCTCAGGTCGGAGATCCTTCTTGAATAGGATTGGTGGGATACCGATAACAACTCGAGATCTGAGGTAAGATCTCTCGTCTCGTCCTCTGGGAAACGGGGTATGATGCCAAGAAGAATAAAACATACCAGCAGTCATCAGGAGGCTGGTAAGGCTGGGTTGATCGGAATCCGGTCCACTCAGATTTGACCTTAGGAGATTTGGAAGTATTACGGATGTTCTCGTATGACGACATTTCGGAGTCTAGGGAGATAAATGCCAGACAAGTGGCGTTTGCCCTTGTCGGATCTGGTGATGTACATACCGTAGGTTACCCCTTTTTTGAAATGGCGTCACTACTCGTGTTCGCACATTGATCTCCGGGTCTGTCGCAAGGGCAGCAGCTCTTCGATGCTCACAAATGGTTATTAGTTCTGGTCAAATAGCGTAGGCGACAAGGCGTGCAGCGTAGCATCGACAACGCCGTGTGGGCTTCCGGACTAAGGATCTACACTGATAGATGGACCCATTAGTTCAGGTACAGCCCCAACAACAAGGACAGACCCTGGCCCCGACTAGCAAATGGCGGAGGCTTTGTCTGGGTTTGTCTAGCTCTGTCGGGGTTGCCCACAACGACAACTGAACACGAAGTTGCTGTCGGTATTGGCGATGTCGACGGCACCAATTGCATGACATAGGATTTGCGCTACGTGAGCGAGCCTGTCGACTCGAGCAACCACGGTATCCCCGAAGACGGATGCTCCCCCAGTAACACCCTAGCGGCTCGTATAAAGAATTTACCAGCTCTCATGACATACAGCCTATCGCGTGGTACCGATGTCGTCGTACCGTCCGTGCTGGGGTCAAGTTGATGATAGAGAGGAGAGAAGAGGGAGACTGTGTTGAACGCTGTGCAGTTGGCAATAATTTGAAACCACCCAGTCGTGTACGTGGCTGCAACATGATGAAACATAGCTACCCGCTCAATGCATGAGCTAAGAATGGTGAGGAGCTTCCATGTCTAACGTACGTAAATCGTCTATCTATCAAGACTACCAGGTACCTAAGGTAGGTAGTATCAATACCAAATTCTGTATTACCTCTAGTAGTACCTAAGGAGGGGTGGGTGTTGCCCCTCTAGTTGCGTTAATCGTCTCACTGTAACTGGATGTTCCTGCACCCTTAGGTATATGTAGGGTTCTAGTTACGGTAGGATACCTACCTACATTAGGTACCTTACTTCGAGTACCGCGTCCTCGCTACCAGGTACATGTATAGCTGCAGCTAAGGTAGGACACATAAGCAGCCCTTCTACCGAAAGTAGTACTGGGTGATTCAGGTATAAGCCCATATTCCATCCATGTATCACGCATGTATAGCATCTATGTATGTACCGTACGTGTCACAACCTCAAACCCCCACCTGGTCCACCACAGCGGGTTGCAGCTCAACCCGCCCAACTACGTAAGTAGATACTTTGTAGACGACCCTGGACAGTGAACAAAGGAAATCCCCGCCGCAACGCCTTTGTGTACTCTGTCAAAGCATCTGATTTGTCTAGGTTAGGCCTCCACACCACCATTATCGACCATCATCAGTAAAGCGACCGATTCACCGCGTGCTGATCCAGCTGCTGCATAGCAACGGGAGAGCTCAACCAATTCTCATCCTCGGGTTTTAGGTATAATACTAGATAAAGGGTCCTCAGCCCCAGCTCTGTCCTTCCAGTTCGTCCATACTTTGGTCTCTTTCTCCTCTCATTCATCCGTTCATCTCCATCTCCCATCTCCCGTCTCTAGCTTCGTCTCCATCGCCATCGCCATCTCCTCCCCCTCCCCTCACGACCAACCCACTGCTACCAGTCTCCTCTGCTGTACCTGAACCGACCTTCGTTTGCTTTTGATAGTCGTATAAAAGAGGCTGTACACATACCCGAAAGCACCATGTGGTATGTTTGACCGACTTTTCGCACCCCGAGTTTCCCAACTCCCAATTTCCAATTTCCAATTTCCAATTCCCAGTGGTCGAGCACATACGCCACTTCCCCCTCACCCCTCGCCCCTCACCGACTTTGGGGCAGTTGGGGCGATATGGATTCATGGTCCTTCCAAAAGCCCCGACTAACCTACGTTATTGGCCTAATCCCCTGATTCATACCGGAGCTACTATAGCAATGCACACACTGGCTACCAATTGGTTATTGCTGTACTGACTCGTGTAAACCAATTAGTGGAATTTTCGGTTACATCAACTACCTGGTCGAGAAGGACAGAAAGTTCATTCTCGACACACTAGTCAACGGTAAGATCTGACCCTCCTCCATGGCTGCAACCGGCGGCTGTCCGTGCCGCCCGGGCTGAATTGGAAGCTGATGCCATGGGCGTACACAGGTCTCTCCCGTCTCGAGTACCGGGGCTATGACTCGGCTGGATTAGCGGTCGATGGTGACAAGAAGAACGAAGTCCTCGCATTCAAGGAAGTGGGCAAGGTCGCCAAGCTCAAGCAGCTCATTGAAGAGTCCAAACCCGACCTCACCAAGATTTTCGATTCCCATGCCGGTATCGCTCACACCCGGTGGGCGACTCACGGCCCTCCCTCCCGGCTGAACTGCCATCCCCACCGGTAAATACATCTCGATGCGCCCATATTTAGCAACGCTTACGAGTCCTTGTGCTAATTTAATTCGACTTGTGCAGATCTGACCCCACATGGGAATTCTCCGTCGTCCACAATGGCATCATCACAAACTACAAGGAACTGAAGACCCTGCTCTCATCGAAGGGCTTCAAGTTCGAGACCGAAACCGACACGGAGTGTATTGCGAAGCTCGCCAAGTTCCTGTACGACCAGCACCCCCGCATCGATTTCGTCGATCTAGCTAAGGCCGTCATTCATGAGCTCGAGGGTGCCTATGGTTTGTTGATCAAGTCGGTGCACTACCCCCATGAAGTAGTTGCTGCCCGTAAGGGTTCGCCACTAGTTATTGGTGTCAAGACCCAGAAGCGTATGAAGGTTGACTTCGTCGATGTGGAGTACTCGGAAGAGAATGGCGCTTTGCCCGCTGAGGCTGCCTCGCAAAATGTGGCTCTTAAGAAGCAGTCCGGTAGTCTCTTGACCCCGAATGCAGCTCTGCTCGGCGCCCCTGACAAGTCACTCCTCCACCGCTCACAATCGCGAGCCTTCATGACTGACGATGGTCTACCTATGCCTGCCGAATTCTTTCTTTCTTCCGATCCTTCTGCCATCGTGGAGCACACGAAGAAGGTTATGTACCTGGAGGATGATGATATTGCCCACATCCACGAGGGTTCATTGAACATTCATCGTCTTAAGAAGGCTGACGGTACATCCAATGTACGCAGCATCCAGACCCTGGAGCTCGAGCTCCAGGAGATCATGAAGGGCAAGTTTGATCACTTTATGCAGAAGGAGATTTTCGAACAGCCCGAATCCGTCGTCAACACAATGAGAGGTCGTCTTGATGTGGAAAACAAGACCGTGACCTTGGGTGGACTGAGATCGTATATTGCCACCATTCGACGATGCCGACGCATCATTTTCATCGCCTGTGGAACTAGTTATCACTCTTGCATGGCTGTGCGAGGTATCTTTGAGGAACTTGCGGAGATCCCCATCGCCGTGGAGCTGGCTTCCGACTTCCTTGACAGAGAGGCGCCTGTTTTCCGTGATGACACTTGCATCTTCGTTTCGCAGTCTGGCGAGACAGCTGACTCTCTGATGGCTCTCCGATACTGCTTGGAACGTGGTGCCCTGACTGTCGGTATCGTCAACGTCGTCGGCTCGTCCATCTCTCTCCTGACTCACTGTGGTGTCCACGTCAATGCTGGTCCCGAGATTGGTGTCGCTTCTACCAAAGCCTACACATCGCAATTCGTTGCTATGGTAATGTTTGCTTTGTCTCTCAGCGAAGACCGAGCATCCAAGATAAAGAGACGGGAAGAGATCATTGACGGCCTATCCAAGATTTCTGAGCAGATCAAGGAGATCCTCAAGCTTGACCAGCCCATCAAGGAGCTCTGTTCCAAGACATTCAAGAACCAGAAGTCTTTGCTGCTACTCGGCCGTGGTAGCCAATACTCCACCGCCCTTGAAGGTGCCCTGAAGATTAAGGAGATTTCTTATCTCCATTGTGAAGCTGTCATGTCTGGTGAGCTGAAACATGGCGTTTTGGCTCTGGTTGATGAGTCGTTGCCATCATCATGATCTTGACACGCGATGACTTGTTCAAGAAGTCGCTGAATGCCTATCAGCAAGGTATGTGAGCCTGCTTTTACTCTAACCTTAGATACTAACTCTTATCGTAGTTGCTGCTCGTGGTGGTAAGCCCATTGTCATTTGCAATCCTGGAGACGAGGAGTTCCAAGCTAGCCAGGCCGAGAAGATAGAAGTCCCTAGAACTGTCGACTGTCTTCAAGGCCTGCTGAACGTTATTCCGCTCCAGTTGATAGCGTACTGGCTAGCTGTCATGGAGGGTCTGAATGTGGATTTCCCTCGAAACCTGGCCAAATCAGTTACTGTCGAGTAAATTTGTTCGCCTCATCTTACAGATTTATAGACACAACTTCTGGTTCCTGGTTTTCGACGTTCACTGCGGCGTTGGCTTCAAAATGGAATTTGTTTCACGGTTGGCGGTTGGGTTGGGATAACACATGAGCGTTCTTGTTGTTTGCCATGATTTGTGAAACATAACAAGATGGAGCACGATTTCCAATCGCTCCGTCTCATATTAGAGTGAGAAGATACGCTGGCAGGTTTGCTTACATAGGAACCCGTGCTGGATGCATACAGCGGAGGGAAGTAAAAAAAGGGCAGGCAGGCACACCTCCCAAAGATGATGCATGTAGTCAAATGATGATGAATGACTAGATAATAATAGATGGCGATACGAAAGAGTATTTCTTGCCGCTAGATTCGATATTAATTTGTAGTTGCGTGCCCACATGTTCTAATAGCTCTGCCATTCATAGACTAAGTCACTTGACAAATATAAAACGGAACAGATGCGATCGAGTTCAAAGCTATATCCATAGTCGGTAACCGAATCTAACGTTACATCATGTTCACGTTTCTGCTTTGGTCGTCTCTATGGGAGGATTGCTATCCTTCTTTCTGCCCCTATTCAGGGACGTTGAGTTATACCCCGAGGGGCGTATGACATCACAACATCCTAGGTTATAGCTAAGGACGTTCCATGATGACACCTGGGTTCCCTACGAGGTAGCTCCCAAGTGGTTGTACAATGCCTTGATATTGTTGCCAACCCCCATCCATTCCAATTATGGTATACGCCATCTAAAAACCTGCTAGTTTTATCTACAGATCTACACCGTCTGCGTGCCGTATCCCTTGATACGATCGGCGAAGGCCCAGCTCTGGTCCTCGAGCTTCTCAGTCTCACTCAACTCGACACCGTCCTTGGTCACCACGGCCAGCGAATACGCGTCGAGAGAGCGGGCGTCACGGTAGAACAGGACCTTCATGCACTGGCGGACGCACTCGACGGCCTGCTCGCGCGTGACGGAGGCGACGGAGTCCTCGTCGGGGACCAGGCGCCGCATGATGGGCTGGGCCAGCATGCTGCCGAAGCCGGTGGCCAGCGAGGGCGACGTGAAGGTGGTGCCGAGCAGGTCGGCGGCGGCGAGGAAGGGGGCGCCCGACTCGTCGAGGCCGGCGACGAGCAGCGAGTTCCACAGCGGGTCGAACTTGGAGCGGCGGTGGTAGAGCAGCTTCTGCAGGTACTTGTGCAGGTTGCGGGCGTTGAGCGTCGGCTGCCCGCCCGTCGTCGTCGTGCTGCCCGTGTAGGCCTCGTCGATGGCGAGCTCCGTCAGGTGCCGGTCGAGGTACTGCATGTCGGACACGTCGCCACCGAACCCGACGACCGAGGACTCGGCGAAGGTGCGCAGGCGCTTGACGTCTGTGAATCGGGCTAGAGAGCCGTAGGAGGCTGTTTGGTTGGAGTGGACTACGGTCAGCCTTTATACTGGTATATACGGGGTGGTATACAGATAGGTAGAGGGATGGAGGGGAGGATATATGTACCGACATACCTAGGTTATCTGCGGCGATCACCACGCCATCTTTGAATTTCATGCCCAGAACCGATGTGCCGGTGACGATGGGTGATTGGGTGTGTTGGTTGGGTCCATTCGTCTGCATATATGAGGCATCGTAGGCACCGTAGACGTCGTCTCTGGGCTATTGCGTTGGCGGGCTGGTGTTAGCGGGTATCTAGATGAAGTCACAGGGGTTTCTGGCCGGCTTACACGGCCCCATGCTTGCGGTCTGTGATCCATTGTCGGTTAAAGTGGTGGAATTATATCAGTTATAAACCGTAGACGATCGTATGGTGTTGGGTGGGTAGTAGTCGTCGGATTTATGTGAGTATGGTGGTGTGGTAGGTAGTTGAAGCTCTGGCTTGAGGTCAACCACCGATTGCTGGAGCTCTCTACGATAGCTGCCCGCGTCAGTTCGTCTGCCTTGTACAAGCAGCTAGCTCTGAGAGTTATGGGGTGTCACTAGGCTTCACAGCTGTCTGACAGCTGTAATTCTGTACCTAGGTACTCTCCAGCCCCACTTAACTTTCACTGGTGTCTTTATATCGCTGCCATATCACTACAACCAAGGAGCCATCTATTAAGATATATTGATCATCCAAGAAACGATTCTCGGGCTGTAGCCACTTCGTAAACACCCCAGCCATTGGTGCACTCGTATGCTCTCTAATATTGAGTGCTTACGTTAATTCATCATGGCGGGACTCGTGGCCTACGAGAGTAGCGATGAGGACGAAGAGGTGAAACCGCAACCCGTATCAGAGGTATGAGTGAATGTTGTGTGTAATCTGGACTTGGGTCCAGCCGGCGCAAAGGACAGTACTGATTGTGGTGAGGTCAGCCACTGCGGAAGACTGAATCGGTCACAGCTGACGCAAACAGCGCCCCAAGTGAGTTTTCATCTTATGCTCATATTTAAGCTCCTATCCTAAAATTTTTGCTCAGGAACCACCGCAAGGGAAACCCCAAAAGCCCAAAATCACAGTCAAAAGCAGATGAGGGACCTGCTGTCTATGGGCCACAAATAGGTCCTTCCTCGGGGCCCAGCTTCCCACCGTTAGAAGAAGACCCGGCAGCAGAAGAACTACCGCTCCTCCCACCAGGATCACCATACACGGCGACGCGGGCGCTACTGCGCGACCTCACGCTGCCCTCGGTGCCGGACATGGACATCCCGCCGTCGCCGCCCGGCTCGCCGCCCTCGGCAGCGACGAGCAAGAAGCTGGAGGCCTTCCTCGAGCTGAAGAAGAAGGGCGTGCACTTCAACGCGCGGCTGGCCGACACGGCGTCGATGAAGAACCCGGCGCTTGCCGACAAGCTGATGGCGTTCGCCGAGCTCGACCACCGCGACCAGTACCGCACCACGCTCCCCGCGGATCTCCTCTGGGACCCGGACGCGTTCCCGCGCCACGCGTATAAGGAGCAGCTGCGGCAGAGCCAGAGCGATATCGCGCAGGCGAGGACGAGGACTGCCGGTGAGCCCGTTAAGTTCGTGGCGGCGGAGGGATCGTCGGTGGCTGGGGAGGATGCTAAGATGGCTCAGGCGCCTAGCACAGGGAAACGGAAGACGAGATTTGATACATGAGGGACGGGAAGGGATATATGGCGCTATGCTATATTGAGAGCTGTAGCAATTTAATCAACTAATTTTTACAAGTTTGGACGAGGGAGAGTGTACCACCATAAAAGAAATATGGCTTGGCTTATATCCCCGTGAATATTTTCAATGGCATGTGCATATGTCAGAAACGACTAACATCAAAGCGTGAATAGTAGTTTGCAACCACATTCACATCACAGAGCATCTATGTCAAGTTGCTAAATTCCTTAGACATATAAAATTGCTGTCATAGACCGGGATATTCATCGGCCGAGGATATATATATATATGATGATATGTTAATACAAAGAGCGTGATTGTTCCTTCATTCCTAATTCGTCTCAATTGCACGATAATCATTGATTTCCCAAACGCCCAGATAAAACACAACAACGCTTGTCGTACTAAACTTAGACTGTGACCCCATATCTTCCCTGGGCGTGATCACATTCTTCCAAGAAACGATACACACCCTCTAGCCCCTCAAACTCTTCAGAGCAATGCTCGCCAGAACTCGCGGGCGACATGGTTGCGTAGCCCTCGGATCTGACTCCGATAGCCAGGGGTTCTCACCGATTTCTTCGAAGGCCCCAAACAACTCGTATTCTTCGGGAAAGCTATCCTCCGACCGGAGAGATCCTCCGGGGGACGTCAATGCCAACAGGCCTGGGGCGTTGGTAGCATTCTCTGGTGCGTAAGGAAACTTTAATGCCATGGGCACGCCATCTCGGAATCAAAATTGGCATCTTCCCGTACGATGCCCTTAGTGAGACCAAGGTCATCACATAAACATTCTACCGTGTTAGCGTCGACGCCGGGGAAGCGTACACGCAGTATATAACCTTTCTCCAGCTGGATCGGGAGGTCTCCGAGAGTGGAGAGCTTCTTGATATCAGCAAGCGTGGAAGTCAGGTCCTTCAAAGCCCGGGCAAAGTCAACAGACAGAACATCAAGGAAACCCTCGGTGTTCAGGGTGGTGGCATCGAATCCATGGGCCTTGACGCCGGCACATGGGTAGGGGAAAGCACCGGCCAGGGGCTGAGCGAGGTGATGACCGGGTTCAGCCGGAAGTCGACGTAGGAGCCTGCGGCGTGGTGGGGCATGGCCGCCATCTTGCGGGAGGCCTCGTCTTGAAGAGCGGAGACAGCGCGGTATCGCTTCTCTCCGCGGTGGTTGAGACCATCGAACTGCGCCTTCTGGCCTGAGATCCAGAATGCTCGCACCGCTGCAGATACGTTCTGGAATACCTGGGCCTGCGATGCCGGGGCGTGCGAGAAGTATCGGGCTCCACCGACACGCCCGGAACCGAGACCGTAGCCACCGGCTGTGCGGGGCAGGGCACCTCCGGTTAGATTCGGCCGTAAAGTGCTCGCAAACGGGGCTCGGCCAGTGAATTGGGAGATTGCCTGGCCGGTCTTGGTGTTGAGGAACTTGGTGCGATCGAACCGGGGAACCTCACTAATTCGGCCCGTGCTCATGAAGCGGCGCACGGCGGCATCGATGTTCTTGTAGGTAGAGTTCGTCGAGCTCCATCGTCGGTTTTTCTGCTGGCGAAGGAAGGCGACAGGGTGTAGTGGATGGCGAGGTTGTGTTCGGACGAAGACAGGTTCCAGAGCCGTATTGACCGGTCGTGTAGCTGTAGCCAATTTGCTCCGTATGAGCTTTGTCGCTTTGTAGGCGGTGCTACGGGCAAGCCGCAGGGCCAGCGGCGCCCATATGCCACCTATAGAGGCGACCATCTTGTTCGTGTTGTTTTGCAGTCCAACTGCAAAGACGGGTTGGTTTGGGGAAGAAAGCACCGCCAGCGAGACAGCTGTGACGCACCTCTCTTAAAGCCGGCTCGGCCGGCGATCGAGTCCGAACAGCAAAGGGGCCGCTAAGTGGCGTTTTAGTGGCTGTGCGCCAAGCTTTCGCCACACATGGGGTCGTCCCCCACCTCTCCAAGCTGGGCTATAATGTGGGGCAGCCAATCGGACCCATCCATTCTACCTACTATTTTTTTCTCATCGCGAATTTTCGTTCCCAACTTCCTTCCAGCTTCACACTTCTTATCCCCAACGACCTTCGTCCAGGCGGAGCTTTGTTGCTTTAGCTGTGAGCTGCGATCGAAACAATCGCAATTCTACTACCGAATCTTTATTAGATCAGTGACCTGTAAGTCCCTCATCCTGTTTGGTACTATGCACCGCGCCATGGAGATTTTGCTATGATTAGTACACAATCTTGAACAATCCAAATCTTACAAGACCATGGGGATCCCTAAGCAATTAGAAAACCATGAGCAAATTAGCCTTCCGGACAGTCTTCGCGAGAACTAAAGCCGAACCGCCAGCTAACAGCGCGTGGATAGGGTTGCTTTCTCCATCTAGCCAAATTGTTGGACGGACGAAGCCAGTCCGAACGAGTCTTTTGTAACAGTAAAAGGTAAGCCTCAAAATACATTGCATTCCTTTCCTCTCGTACCTCTCCGAGGGATGATGAAAATTCGACAAACCTAGGAATTCCTCTTTCCGAATATATCATGTCGATTTTGTTTTTTAGTTTCAGCCTTGTCTGACCTCAATCACCGGGCCTTCATACACTTGCAATATTCTACCGAATCATTCAGCTAACTGTAATAATCTTCAGGTATGCAGTATTGCTTCATCTCAACATCACATTCACATGACGATACTTTGAACGAACGGGCGGACATAAACGAACCCTCGTCCCTTCTCTCGTCAAAACAAGGACGTACAACCCTTGGAGAGAAGGTCGGCGTGGACTTCTTGTTGATAATTCGTCAACTGATTGTGCTCCATCGTTGCTATTACGTCAATGAGTTTATGTCGTGTGCTTTGCTAATGGCCCTCGACAGGTAAACTTTTTTATTTTTCGTCTTGCAATCAAACTCTATTATGATGAGCACTATTCACACTGTTTGATCCTGTCCTCTGGATACGGAAATGAACAATCTTTAACAAAAATCTGATTTAATGAGGTTTGCAGTTATCCACACCTGGTGATCGAGAGACGATGCTAACATAGTAACTAGCCTGACACCATAAACGAAAGCCATGATTTTGTCCGTTTGGTAAATGCCACGACTGACACTTCGCCTGTGCTAGGTAATACGTATATGAGAGAACTTAGTTGATGCTATAAGCCTAAGAGTATGTCAGACCCTTTCCCCTCCCATAGCTCAAGGCCGGTTCTGGGTCAACATCACTTGAATTTTGCAAGAAATGTGTGCTCCTGCATCAATACGAGAGAGGTTACTAACTAGGCCTTAGCTTCAAGTGCACACCGTACTGCGAATACAAGAACCCAAGTAGCTATTGCATATAGTATAATATATGATTCCCAATCAACCTGATATTCCTGAGCGTGAACGTTGGTATCAGACCTGATAATGTTCAGACCCGACCATGCTGAACCTTAAGAATCAGGGACCGAAGTATTTACATGACGTAGATTCCTATAGAAGCCTTGGACCCCTAAACCTTTCCCGACCTGTCGATCCCCTTTACTTGTCCACAGCTTCGAGCCCAGTCCGAGAGGTCAGCCTTATCGTTTCAGACATAGCAGGCTTGTTCGTGGTTCTCTCCGAGCTACATGGCGTCATATTATATCTGCTTACGTAAAGCGTGAATCGGTATGGGCATGATTCTCCCTTGTTCCTGCCACCTTGGTTAATTCGTCATGTCGATCTGTCCCGATTTATTGAGAAGAAACTATCGAGAGTCCGATCCACGTAGCAATGTATACAGTATGGCGGACCTATGAGGGCGATTGCAGCGCTCGCTCTGATCCGGCCGTTTAACGAAGATCAATGCGGGGTAAAGCACGACTAAACATACGTTTCAATATCCGGATGTCACGGTGAAGGAGCGACTGTGTACTCCGACCACCGCCTTCAATCAACCAAAAGCCGAAGTAGCTTTTCCCCACAATCGGGATCAGGACCGGGTTCAAATCAGAGTTCAACGCTTGCCGGGATTCACCTTCACCATTCCCCATTGGTGAAGTCATTCTCTGGGCTGTCCTGCTGACCAATCTGACGTCTCTTCCTGTTCTCGCCTGGCTACGGTAGTGGAACATATTACCAATTATATACGTTCTGACTCAGTCGTACCTGGTCATACTATACGTCACAGTACTTGCATCGCGAGAATCAAACTGTGTCAGCTCTTTATTGGGAAAGCTTGGGTTTCGTTGATGCCGTACTATGTAGAGAGGGCTTTGTGTCCGTAGTTCCTGTGCTCTTGGTCTTTATTTAATGGGGGAGCTCTTCCCCGCTTCATGTGGCATGATCTTGTACTTTCGTCTTCTCTGAATCGATTGACTGTTTGTAAACTAAGCAGTTAAACAACTAAGAACACCTACATCTAAAACATACGTACCTAAGCATCGCCAGATTGAACGTCGGTGTCGATACGTTCTTTTCAGAATGGATACCTCCAAGTCACCCAACACGCAGCAGGAGAGCGCGACCACGCGTCGTCGAAGGGTGAGTTATCCCCCTCTTCCCGTCTCTCGTTCGATCTCCGGATGAACCCCTTTGTCTTTCAGTATTAGATGATTCAGACGATGGAAACTCTGTACACTCGATAACTCATTCTCTATCTTCGCCCGCATTGAGAGCAATGACGTAGCTAATATAGACTTCCACGATAGAGCTCCGGCCCCTCGTACGAGAGCCTAATGAACTACAAGCGCTCCAACGACCCCAACTCGATGGCCCGCCGCGCCAGTCTGAGCGAGCAGAAGCCTCAGTCGGGCTTCTTCGGTTCGATGTGGCATAAGTACGTTCCATCTCCCTCTTTTTTCCTTTTCTCTTTTTTTTTATAACCGTTCCCCTTCTTTATGCATGCAGCGTACTTAGTTTTTTATTGGATATTGTCTGCTCCTTCAATTCATTCCAACTTATCTTACTCAATTCCTTTACAGGTTGAGATAGTTAGACCCCAACACTAACCATCATAATAGTTTCACCCGCGGCCCCTCGAACCAGAACAAGTAAAAACAAACCAAAATAATAAGAAAAAATTCGGCACCAGAGTCGATGCGTTTGCTGTCTCGTAGGGATGGATGAATAGGAGACGGACCAGCCTGGACCATTCAGTCTCCGGAAATCAAAGCTAGCTAGTTGCCCATCAATCAATCAGCCTGGCAAAAAAGCTGGCGCAGAATGTTCCTACACTTCATTCCGAACGACAATAGGGTTATGGCTTCGGTTTTCATGATGTTATGGGCGAAATGGAGTAAACTGGGCGTTCTCGCAGTCCAACCCGATGTATAATTACTTGCCTTGATAGTTTCGGTATCAAATCTTTGAAACGATGTTACGTAATTTCGCATGCGCTGATCTTCCAGCTATGAAGTGCAAGAGCTGCATTGATAAAGAGACATAGCGAACTGAGGCAACCACTAAGATTTGTGTAAGGGCAGTAGGATGATCGGCGTACGTATTTTGATGTTATTCTATTCGAGGTTCCGTAGTGACTTATTGAGTGAGCATTGCGGCAGAGGAGTAGCGAACCTACATCATAAACATAGCACGATGTGCATATAGAGACGGAAATAGGTGGAAGGTAAGGACTGGCTTGAATTTGAGGCTATCTAGCTATATACAAGAAGAGGGATCCAATGGCACTCTCAAACATAGACATAAACTCCCACCAGTAGCCTTCCATTGCCTGGAATAATTGTTGTTTTTTTGTTGTTGTTTTATGGGCATCTGCCTGTCGTTACCGCGAGGGAATGATGCAGACAGGTAATGACCCCGGAAAAAGAGAATTTTTAATCGAGCCGAGGGCCTTTGAGACAGGGACGGGCGAACCCGGACACCTGTCTGCAGGGAGACGCGACCAGCCCAGCCCCAAGTCCGCGTTGCCCGAGCAAAACTTCTCAGCAACAAGCGTGACCTTTTTTCGTCCTCACAGTATCTTCTCTCCACGCCTCCGGGCGGACTCTTCACAACCTCACCCATAGAGGCCCACTGGTGTGAAAAGTGGCAGAACGCTAATCAGCGTGGAGATGGGTTCTCCTCGGCCTAGTCCGAGATGCTGGCTCCGGAGCAAAGTAGCTTCTGCCGCGGTTGGGAGAAAGTTGTCGAAGGTCTTGACCCTTCAAAAAGGGGAGAACTGTTCTCACTCTCTGGCATGTTGCTCTTACTATCGCGCTTATCTCCTTCAGAAAGAAACCCAAGATACTGTGGCCACGGCGGCTATCTCGCTGGCTAAAGTTGAGCGTCAGCCCAAGATATGGATAGCCATAATCTTGGGAACCTATTCGCTCACACGACGGCCTGCAAGTGCCGCCCAAGATGCAGTTTGAACTAACCACACCTTGGTTGTGAATGCGGCTCGATTGCCAATACATACAAGCCAATAAACAAACGTTACCTGAGAGAGATGCCGTGCACTGCGATAATCATCCGTTATCGCACCGACAAACTCGCGTTCAGGTGGCTTAAATACAATAATACGTATACTTAATACCATGGCTGTCTCGCTCATGGTCTAATTCACAAAAGTCTCTCTGCTCATGACAATAGCTTGAGCAGAGAGACCTCTGTCATCTTTAGATGTCCAAAATCAAGGAATCCGGATCGCTACCTCCAGGTCGTATGGAGCATAGGGCAGTTTGTTGTCATTGCCCAGGACGTCAGCCGTAACGCCTATCTCGTGAACTAAAGCAGAATTAGTATGCTACTCAAAGCTCCACACGATGATTTCGTACCAACCTCGAGAGTGGTCTATCGAGGGCCCAGCCATTAACGCCAGGGTCGGCTGTGAGCACGACCATGAGAGTATTACCATACCAACCATGATCCATTGAGGCATCTCATTCAGCCCGAAGGTAGTTTGTCGAGGAGCCACTTGTCTTCATCGTCAAAGTGGCAAAACCAGAAATTTCGGCGCGAAAGTATTACCCAACGTCTTTAGAGCCTTGGCATCTCACTCATACTCATTACGACTCCGACTCTTTTCGATCGTAGGGTGTTCGGAAATCGCAAACCTGCAAAGAATGGGTATTAGTTTCTCTCGTAGCTTAACAGGAAGGCTTGCCGGCATACCGCAAAGGCATTAAAGTATACCAAACGCCGTGAACCATGTGCGTGTCTATGCTTTTGAATGCCAATCCGACTCGGTGTCGACTACCGTGTCGTCGCTTGAAAATGTACATGAAACAAGGAACCGTTTCGCTCATGCCGTCGTTAACATGCTCATCCTCCAATAGGCCTTTTATATGTCTTGCCCAGGACAACGCTCGTCACTTCATGACTCGGGGAGGCCTTTCTTTATTCTATGTCATGCCCGGGACATCATGCCGGGTGTCTCTAACCTAGACTCCGCGGCTCCGCAGGGCAGTTTAATGGTCCTACCCAGGACCATAATGTCATGAATCTATCTAGATTCCATGACCCATCGAGGCCTTTTACCGTCGCTACCCAGGACTATGGAATTTCGTATCCTCGACGGCTAGCGCAGTGAAGTCTGAACGGGGGTTGCAGATACTCGAGGTCTGTAAGAGGAGCGAATAGAATAGTTACTTGCAATCGACGCGAATCCGCCTGCATGGAACTGATCATGTTAGCTGAAGTTCAGGCACAGTCTGATGTCTGGCTGGCCATACCAACAAACTGAACTCAGTCGCAAGATGGTGCAAACACCCGACACGCGAATAGGTGAGAGGCTAGGTTGGTTCATGACCAGGAATACCCCAACAGCCATTATAGGCCGATCATGGCTATCCTAAGAATGCGCAGCCGCATGATCAGGGCGTTTGATGAATGATGGCAAACCCTCCGCCATCAGTGCCGATAGAGGTTGATGCGGGAGGGATTGGAGAGAACAACTATGGTGGCATGATTGCGAAGACGGGGCTGACATCGAGCTATAACATAGGTAGAAGGGAGAAGAGAAGCGCTGCTCCCGAAAGTAGGAAGGTTCGCTCATTTAAAACGATCCAGAAATAGGGCTGCCCTAGGGCTGTCTATAGACGGGGGTGCTTTGAGCTCACGAATGATGAATGAAGCGGGAGGAAATGGTTGGGAAGTCCCTATCTGGTTACGGACTTTATGAAGCTAATGTGGATCCTTGCAATCTCGGAGATTTTGCTCCTCCGATTCCGATAAATGCCTATAGACGCACCTACTATACCTAGGTAATTCGTATTACGCCACAAAGAAGCAACCAAAAGCCACGCCCACGAGATACAAACTAGGGAATTGAAGGGGTTGACTAGACCGACACAATAGACGCCTTACCCCTGTCTTCCTGCTCAACACCGGGTACTCTGATGCCTTGTGTGAAACTACGCCTTGCAGGCGGCCAGTGTTGCCTGCGGATGTAACAATCATGACAAAAACGGGTGCTTGATGAGTACAAGGTCGTGAGCCTCCAAGCGCATCAGGTATTTTCAAAGTCTTCCAGGAGGTTAAATAACGCAACAATGATGTATCGTGCTGCTTCAGACATATTGAATCCATTCTGAATCCATTCTATCACGAAGTAATCACATAGATCTTCCTTAACATCCAAGGTTATCTATCACTTCAAGTTTACAGTTAGTATATGCTGCGGGATCCCTTGTGCACATCGTAAAATCAAGCTTTACCTTAAATTTTGTTCAACCCGGAGTCCTAGATGGCCGAAAAACCTCCACCCCCTTTCCAGGTCCGAGACATACAGAGAAGGGGTATCGGTTCTATCGCTTCGTGTAATACGGACCCCTCTTGAAAAAACCTACGACTCCGATCCTACGTGGCCTCTGAATTCGAGTCTGATAAGGGGCTACGCGTGAGGTTGCATTGTACAGAGAAGCAGGGAATCTGAGACTTCAGAGACCTCAAAGAGATTATTAGTTGAATAGAATCCTAAGTTCCAAGCAATTGAGTTCAAGTCCATTTATCTCTACAACACCATATTCCATACTACTCAGCGACTATACAGTAATACATGTACAGTGGTGGTAAAATTGATATAATGTGATTGAAGGACTAGCAGTTGATATATAATTAGAAGATCTATTTTTTTAGGTGTGAGTAGTATGCCCACTAGAAAGTGTCAATTCAAACCCCCCCCCCCCCCCCCCCCCCAAAAACAAACCAGAACATAGTTCTCTATCCTATTGGGAAAAGCTGCTACGGGCTTTAAACTCAAAGGAGAGTACCCAGTGCTGTCCGTTTCCGCTAACTCCAAAGCATCAAAATGAAACAGCACCAACGTCAATGACGCGACATTCTCAATATACTGACGTAGGCTTAGGAAGTCCTAATTCAAGAGTAGGTCGACTATAAAGTATCTGACGTAGGGGTGCTAGATCCTTGGATTTCAATCCGCGTCTTGCTCCCTTGTATTTGCTCGAGGAGGCAATCCGACTTCATTATCGCCCGGACGGGTAGAGTCTGGTACCGACGGGAGTGGCCCTGCTCGATAGAAAGACTCTCTGAATGTCTCGGTCATCCTCGAAGCCGATTGCGAGGTTGAGGCCTCTGGCTTCTTTGGCGAGTGCATGTTATATGGTCGCTCGGGCTTCTTGCCTTTGTCCCTGGACTTTCTGGGGCTCACTGGCGGCGATGTCAAATCTACTTCCGAGCAACTGCTATCGAAAACCGAGTCACCCTCTTTTCAGTATTGCCTGAGTTGGCATGTTAATAACGTCCGAGGAGCGTGAGTCTTTCTCAATGAGCAGGTGTCGAAACTTACGCTCGGTATTGGCATCTGTGACTGTTTAGAGCTTTAGCATATGCATTCAACAGAGAAACGGGAGCGACGCACTTCGAATGGCAAACCTGCGGAATATCTCCTCCTCGGAGTCGATGCTATGGCATTCGCCATCAAAATGACTAAACGCAAGCCCGTCGCGGAACGGTGTGAAGTGAAGATAATAGGACCATCTTGTTTGAGCTTCTTCTTGCATTTAACGAGATTGCAGCGGAGGACGTAGACACCAAAATAGTCATCAGCCATGAAGATGCATTCTCCCTCCTTTACGTCTCGAAGGTACATGCTCCTCTTAATAGGTAGCCTAAAACCAGGGGTTCTGGTATGGATCTAGGAAGATTAGCAAGCTGGCGACGCGACAACCTCAATAACTCGATTAGACTTACCTGAGGTGTCTTCTTCGCCTTCTTT
Source organism: Amphirosellinia nigrospora (assembly GCA_004123355.1). Taxonomy (NCBI): domain Eukaryota; kingdom Fungi; phylum Ascomycota; class Sordariomycetes; order Xylariales; family Xylariaceae; genus Amphirosellinia; species Amphirosellinia nigrospora. The sequence continues at coordinate 4,550,858 of SCHM01000004.1, forward strand.
GAGATAGATGTAATTGCCGACTCCTCGATATCTAAGCTCCTTTTATTAGTTGGCGTAGCGGCCGAATTGAATGCGGGGGTTCGTTTTCAATATCTATACTTGGCTCTTCAAACTCGAAGACAGTGGTATCTGGTGCCAATGTGACGGAGCGAGCACGATTACCGGTAGAGCTAGTAGTCATAGATAAGTCTACTGCTTTGGTAGCCGTTGGTTTGGAGATGTGGTCAGTTGCGCTTTGGGTCTCCGTCGAAACTGGTTGCGGGGTTGATGTAGGTTCAAGGAGATGGGCGGGTAAACCTGCTGCGTCTTGAAATTCTGGCTGAAGGCTATTAAGAGTTGGTCTAACGTCTTGGGTATTTCGGTTCGAAGGGTCTGAAGTGTAGCCTTCCATCCTTTATCCAAGTTGTGGAGAAGTAGTTGGCGTAATAGGCGCCTGGTTTCATAGTCATCGGGGCGATCTGACAGCATCAACTCGTTTCTGAAGTGTATAAAATCCTGAAGTCTTCTTGCAACGATTGTACTTATGTCAGTTATTATGACAGCTCCTACCCCTTCGATGCATCCAACGTCATTCGTCATTGTAGTCGACCACTCTTGTCGCATATGGGAGTGACTTTCCTAGTGAGTTCGCGTGTGGGATTGCGTTGCTGGTGTGTATACAGTATAGAATGAATTGGACTGTGCCATTGTGGTATGTGTGCGACAATAAGACTTATATTTATACACGAAAAGAGTACTGGTCAAGTGAGGTAACAAGCCAATTTGGAGCTGCAGGAGAGCTCTCTATGACAACCCCCCGTCAGGGCGAATGGTACATTCTTGAGTAAATACGCCTAACTTGGGTATTGTAGCAGGCTTAAGGCTCAGTTGTGGTTGAATGTAATTCGAACCATGCCGCCGGGTGGCCTTATAGCAGGTCGTTGTTGGTTCCAGCAGTGCTGCGCCGCATTGCATATGTTTCGAAATGGATGATTGAAGGTAGGCTGACATCTAGGCTGGTAGGTTCATGAGCCCGGCGCTTAAAGTTCATAAAGCGACATGGGAAATAGGACTTTCATAAAATTTCTCTTGGCTAAGGAAGTCTCATAAAAGCCGAAGTACCTATAATTAGGTGTGGGATGTTACTTCGCATATCGAATATCGCGTATGCTCAAGAGTTGCGATTGTTGCTGATGCCAACCTTGCAGGTACGTAGTTTATTACAATTGGAAGCCATAAATTAATTAAAAGATAAGATATATAAAAAGCATTGTTAGAGGAACGGATTACCTAACGGATTGTTGCGTAATCTCAGGAAAACATTCCTCTCTCAACAATTGATTTCGCAACTTTTTCGGTAGATCACTCATGCTTCTAAGCAAGGTGTTCAATCTATCACTCGAAGGTTGTCTGCTGAAGATTATTGCTTAACGTCACGAACTCGATGACAACGATACAATCCAGCTTGATATGTTGATAATGCCTGGGCTTTGAGAAAACCTTTGTTATGCATGACGGCTTGTTGGAAATAGTCGCCAGAAATTTTGACACCAAGGGGTAGATGTCGAATTTAGAAAAGGTTTGTTCATTGGGAAGCAAAAGTATCTCAAGGCAAGTAAGTAGGTCGTCTTGGTCTTTTATGAACTCTGAGGCTTGATGTTCTAAGCAAAGACTTCGGAATACCATTTAATCAAATGAATACTTCTGTTTAGATTGCGAATTTACTGGACCGGCTAGCGATTCTATATGACCTATTTTACAACTTGTAGCGCCTACAACAAGCCATGCTGAGCCCCTTTCTCCCATTGCTTCATCAGTGGGGAGAAACTCTTTCAATTTCCACTATGCAATATCCGCCAACACTGATCTCCAGAAGCTTGCCCCCTCGTCTAAGAAAGCATCTTGGATATCTAACTGCTCTGGAAGTGCAGCGAACCCACGCTAGTCTTTCAGGTCTGCTACTAGCTTACGTGGATGCTGCCACTAGTTTGTTCCCAAGCAAGAAACTTCTGTAACTTTATCGACTAGAATACTCTTAACTTTGAGATAAGAGATGCGATTGGACTCTGCGTAGAAGGCACGACCTTTTGATGCATTATACAAGTGAGAGAACATTGAACTTCCTGACCAGTCCGGAACTCAAGATGGTAAGTTGTACTGTTCGTGACGGCACAGAGCATCGTAAGAAAGTGACAACATGCTCCTCTCATTCTTCAAGATATAAACTGCAACGTGTGTATGGACCCTGGAAATGCTGAGTGCATAGTCGACTTTGATACTATTTGGGTCGTCTAGCAAACCGAGGAGACCGTAGACCAAGTCTCGTGGATTCAAAGCTTTTCGTTTCCTGACGCCGGACCATAAGAGATTACGTATTCCTCTAAAGAGTCCTTCATGAGTCTAGCAACAATAGCGACTAAGCAGATAACCTTGATTGCGGTGGCTCATGTTGTGTTGAAATGAAGAAGGCGAAGAGGACATAAAGACTATTATTTCGCGGGAACGAGAAAGAAGTTAAGCGTTGCCACCATACTGCTAACGTTTTCACGGGAGGGTCCGACTCATCGAAGACACTGAGCATGCATGATTCTTTCATCACATATATTTGGCTAATAGCTTGTGCAAATAAATAATTATCTATCTGGCATTGAGCTTTTGCTTGCGCCTATAAGATCAAACTCGTCGTCTAGCACATACTGGACCATTCATCAGGGATCAACCACCACACTATCACCAACTGAAATAGTGGGATATTGCGCCTCCCTGTTAGGAGCTACTGCAGGTATGTGACACATGTGTACTCCAAAAAACACCTTGCCATTGAAACGTCGCGTCTTCGCCAGAGTTATGAAGGGCTCTGCGCTTTTAACGGCTGTTTCTGATTGCAATATGGCACAATGTCGGCAAGCACCTAATGTCTTGAAGTCATGTGTACCTATTCTTACTCTGTCCCAATAGTCCTCCGAATACGCAGCATTCTCGAGGTTAGAAGGCGATGCTGACGACATTCCAATCACGATATTGGCACGAAATGCTTCCGCACATATTGCACTTCCTCCATTTTTTTTATATTCTGATTTAGGATGGCGAGACTGGATAGGTTCATCGCAAGGATAGGGCTCTCGTTGGATAAAAGTATTCGTTGCCGCTCTGACTCCGAATCCGAGTCTGGGGGTGTATGGATGCCATCGAGTTGAATTTGATTATCATTTCGTAAGATAGACTGAGTCTGATGAATCTGAAGGTGGGCTTTCGCATGGCGCATACTCTTCCCGACCCACCTGGGGGAAATCGAGCCAGTGTGCATGGTATACCTATAATTTGGAGAAGAAATTCGAGATATCCGTTGACTTGTATATCATCATCGATATCCCTTCGCCACAAACGCGTGACTCCGTCGTTTTGGACGCGTCTGTTGGCTGAAATAATTTGGGTTTACAGACAAGGGGTATTGGTTAGGGTGGTATTCGGGAGTGGCCCATTGTACGCGACTGTAAGTTGGCCAATGGAGAAATCGATTGAGGGCCGAATGAGGGCCATGCGAGGGTACCGCTTCTGATTAAGGCGTGTCCAGTTCCGTGATGCACTAGACACCACTCCTATCCCAAGCTAATCCTTCTGGTCGCACTTCCCAGGGGTATCAGCAGGAATTCGGAAACCGCCACAGCTTTTAATTGGGTATATCGTGATTGCGTTCACAAAAAGATCCGGCGTATCATCGACAGTCGATTCTATGCAAGGCATCGGCGGAGGATCACAATCCTCTCGGTAGAATTCTCTAATGAAAGTGGTAAATCTGACCACGTCTGAGAGAGTGCTCATTGCCCCAAGACTGATCCGAATAACCCCGGTCGGCTTGCCGTTAATTACATCGTTCTCATTTCCGCACCGAAAACCGGCAGAAAAGTTTTGTCTCATTTCCCAAGGCTCGAGTCCCAGAGCAGCAGCAATACCCCTGGGTTGCAAAGACCCCCAGTACGTACGTGGAACATTTTAAGAACTGCCAGCTTTTCAAATTCGGCCAGGCTGACCCAAGCACCTAAGCGACTTTGCAGATTAAAAGCTACTACAGGGCCATTCCCAAAATCGGGTTTGCATCGTCTGCGGACATGGAATACATTACGCAGACAGGCTCGCCGTTACCGTGTCGAAGCTTTTCCAAGCCTCTATATAGCCTCTTAGCCAGAAAGGAGGTATGTGAAGCAACATCCGTCATCGGCCCATACAACTTATGGTGTACTTCGAGCGCTGAGCCTAGCGCAATGATACTGTGAGTAGGCAGAGTGCCGTCTTCAAGGGCTTCATGTAAGCTTTCAGTTTTGAGAGCATGCACTGCTCTTTCGAGCATATCACCATGTCGACCGTGCCGCCACCAAAATAGCGACGCTGCTTAAGCATGGATGCAGTCTCACGCTTGACGATGAGCCCGCCCAAGTCTGGAAACAAATATCTTGTAGAAGCTAAGCACGGCGAAATCCGGTGCGGCTGCAGCATTACTGAGGTCCAGTGGCGACGTGGCTGCATATGCGGCAGCGTCGAGCAGTGTATATACACGGCGCCCGGTCAATGAACCAGCTTCGCATAGTTGTTGACACCATGTAAGGGGGTATCTTCGCCCATCCATATTAGACTGAGCTGGATATGCAAATAACGTTGCTCGAGAATGAGGGGTGATGTCCATTTCGAAACGACCTTCAATCCATTTGCCAACGTCTTCGGTGTTTAGACAACGGCTATTCCTAGCCTCTTGCCGAACACCAACAAGGCTAGTATGACTTGCTTGATGATAATAATAATCGAACCCTTCGGGGTAACCCCGAAATGCGTCGCTAACTAATTTGATACCAGCTGTGGCGTTGGCCACAAAAACGAGATCGAATTCGGCGGGATCAGCTTTGAAGAATCGCAAGACCCTATGTCGAATATTTTCAATCCGAGACACGGTGCACCGAGAGGAACCAGAAGCCGAGTGAGGGTTTCCAAACACATTGCCCATCATCTCCTCAGCAAATCTGTCCATTAAGGACTTTGAGTAGAGGGTTGTCCCAGCATGGTCGAGGTAGATACCATCTAGTTTCAAAGGTTAACCCAATGCGTACTTGGCATTCATTTGACCTATTTACCGTGAAGCATAGGGAATTCCTCTTTCCGAATGGCCTCGATACGGTCGTTGTATGCTACGGCCCTTTCCTCCTTCATCTCGGCGGCGGTAGTGTCAGAACGTTAGACATTAAGCAGACGTTCTAAGCGTGAACGGTCCTCCCGGGATAAATGTGACGACAAGTTGTGATATGCCGGTGATGCCGAACAGCATGGTGCAACCAGAGAGCTCTGTGAGGGTGTAATACATCAATTGGTGGACTCAGAATGTATGTGGCGATTGTTATATGCTTAGAAGAGATGTGTCGGTCATCCAAACTCCAAGCGGCCAGCGACGGGATTCGGCGGAAACAAGGTTGTGGCTGTTGAGGTGAATCGAGGGTCGCCGCCCCAAGCACGACCGTATTTCCCCTTCCCACAACCTAACCATTTACAGAACATTGAATGAGAGTGGTTTGTGCATTGCTTTACACTAGACTAGAAGCAGAGAAGACGCGCTCCAGCCCTTATAACCCCCGGGAACGCGCTGGAAGCAGGTTTGTCTAGGTAGGGACAGTAGTAGAGTGGGGCAGTGGCCCCACTTTGCGGAACCACTTAACGCGCTCTCATCGCGTCGTCGCGTAGTCCACGCTAAATTGATTTAATTGTGCATATCTAAAACGGGATGAAGTAACTGCTCTTCTGGCCACTTCAACCTTGGTCGCACTTGAACATAGAACATTACCATAATCTGATTCTGCTGTTGCAACCGCCCTTCGTTCCTCACCTCCAAACCCAAGTTTATTAGCAGAGAAAGAGCACAGGAAGGAAGAAAACATGCCAGCAAGTGTGCTAGGAAAGCGAGCCCAGTGCGCGGCAGATGTTGGTATGTGCAATGGTGCCCGTGTCCTCGGTGTGAAGCTGCGACTGACATCCTGACCAGAACTCGCCGACTCGCCAGCCAAACGAACAAGACGCCAAACCCGCAGCTCCCTTCTCAACGATGAGAATACAGATCCTACGGCGATCATAATCCGGGACGACACCGATAGCAGCGACACGCCTTCCCCTTTAGATGAGATCACTGAGGAATCCCTTCCCAACACTCCCTCAGGACGTCTGAGTCGGACGAACGACGGCAAGCAAGGTATGTATCTTCATAACTTCCGAGGAAGACTGTCTCTCATAAACAATTGTCCTAGGTTTCAAGCCTGTTACCCCGAGTACGCCGCGTTTCCGGGACGCACTTACTAGAGTTCCCGTCACGCCACGCCACCCACCGGGTGCTGTCTACGGGTAGAATCTCCAAAGGCAGACACCACAAACACCATTTACACCCACCGCTATACAAACTGTGTATCACCAATGCGAGGCAATTGTTTTCTCGAAGCGCCGACCCGGGCCAATTGATTGGACGAGATGACGAACGGCAACACCTCGCCCACTTCTTACAACGATGCAAAACTTCCACCCCCAGCGGTTGCATTTATGTCAGCGGCCCGCCTGGTACCGGCAAAAGTGCCATGGTCAATGAAGTTACGCAGGATCTAGTCAATTCAACATCTATCAAGAAGGCCTATGTCAACTGTATGAGCATTAAATCGTCAAAAGATCTTTATGAGACCCTGCTGGAGCAAATATCAAAATCCTCTGAAATTCCCGAGGGTGATGCCGCCGTAGCTGTTGAGAGGCTACTGATGCCACGAAAGAAGTCGACGAGCGTGTATCTGGTCGTGTTGGATGAAATTGACCATATTCTCACACTTGATATGGAAAGCTTGTACAAAATATTCGAGTGGTCTTTGCAGAAGACATCACGCCTCCTGCTTGTTGGCATCGCAAATGCTTTGGACCTTACGGACCGCTTCCTACCACGGCTTAAATCTCGGAACCTTAAACCCGAGCTCCTTCCCTTTTTGCCATACTCAGCAGCACAGATCAAAACGATTATTACAGGTCGCTTGAAGAGTCTTGTGCCTGAGGGAAGCAACCTACCCTTCTTTCATCCTGCTGCGATTGAATTGTGCTCCCGTAAAGTGTCTAGCCAGACTGGAGATTTGCGGAAAGCGTTCGAAATCTGCCGACGTGCCATTGACTTGGTCGAGATGGAGACTAGGCAGAAGCACGAGGCGGAGGTGAAAGAGAAGATACTCCTTTCCACACCATCCCGACGACCCTTAGGAGAGAAGGCAAACCTCTCTTCGCCATCAAAAGACGCGCCTGAGAAGGATCTACCATCGATGCTGGCAAGCTCACTGAAGACATTAACGGTCGAGAACGCACCACGCGTTAGTATTGCACATCTTAGTAAGGTCACGGCGGCGGCATTTAGCAACGGGACGAGCCAGCGACTCAAAACTCTCAACCTCCAACAAAAAGCAGCCCTCTGTTCGTTGATGGCTCTCGAAAAGCGGAACAGGACAACACGGATTTTATTCGTCTCTCAATCGCCCGCCAAGTCACAGACAGCCGCACCAACAATTAAGTTGTTGTACGAGACATACAATTTGCTATGCACGCGTGACTCGGTGCTTCACCCTCTCTCAGGTTCCGAATTCCGAGAGGTTGTTGGCAGTCTCGAGACACTCTCATTAGTTTCTGAGGTGGATGGGAAGACTGGCTCTTTGGCCATGCTACAGACACCAAGTAAAAGAGCAAAGCGTGCTAGTTTTGCTGCAGGTGTTGGATTGGCTGACGAAAGAAAGGTGGCAAGTTGTATAGGGGAAAAAGAGCTTGAGCAGGGTATTGAGGGACTTGGTGCAGACATTTTAAAGAGCATTCTGAGCGGCGAGGCATTGGATTAGGCGCAAGATTTTGTTCGCCTTGCATTTATAGGCGTTACTGCATTGCCTGGCGTTGTTGGCACTTCATCTTGTAGTTGTGGTTATAGCGTTATTGACTTTGAGCATTGAAGCTGCTAGGGGGATGATACTACGATAATTCGGGCTGCTCGTAGAGGGCAAGGGTTAGAGTCAACCTTGTACACTACACATTACAACTGTACATAATGAGAGATACCGTCATAGGACGGAAGTAATACTAGTCTCGCGTGGTTTATATCCATACCTGGAGGACACCTCGGCGTAATACCTAGTTAGGTATTGGGTTATCAATCTAATCTACCGCCGCTGCAACGTTGCCTATCTTGATAATCTCTTGACCGTTTGTTGTGCCTAACCCGACGAGGAGATAGATGCAGTAGTTAAGAGGACTAGTGCATTTGGTTCCACTCGAATTCCCTGCAACTATATTGGTAGTCAACTTCAGCAATAAAGTCCAAACTTTATTTATTTACTTTACTTTCTTTGTGATGACACAGTTTACCCAATTTAATCAATTATTCCAACCGTAGACGAAAAGTGAAGCATGCTACGTGTACTCCCTCAGAAAGCAAGAATCATGATGCTCTTTGCTAAGTTTACGGCAGGCGAGGAGGGTCTCTGATGTAACTGATAGCGCGCATGTGGCTTACACTAGTTGGGGTTTTTGGGTTGGGGAATTGCTGCAAGCTACCTAAGCTTTAAGGACAAGACCGCCGATCTTTCCAATGCCAGGGAAATCCCCATCCAGGCCAAGAAAGCTTAGTATGACAAATTGAGGAGGGCACTGATGCCGGCCGCCATCAGACTCCACGTATGTGCAGGCGGATATGCTGTGCTTACAGTACGTCTTCAAGTTAAAACCACCGTATACACGGGCCATTGAACTCACTGCCGTGTTGATGCGTTGTGTTATAGAAACTCAGATTGTTCTACATCCATATTTGAAATGGCATGTCATCATGAATAAGAATCACACTTTACACCATACATCTACGCGATACGGTGGTATCCGGGTCGTCCGCGGCAGCAGTCTCGACGCGTCTGTCGGAGTAAGGTTGGGGAACCAAACGAGAGTGGACATTGCTTAGTACATATCTGTGGGGTTGGTCCTTTTTGATCTCCAACCCCGGAACTCGGCAACCGTGATTAAAGGCCTGCAGATGAGATACTATATGAATACTGCTAATATTCTACCACACTATAACTCTATCGCCACCATTATCACCTTGCCACCACATGGCATCTTGGGAGGATAGAAGATGAATGGATGTTGGTCCAACTACTTACATATCTATTTATGGAGGGTGGGGTTTGGTGTGTCTCGGTTGCGGTGTTGTGTCGTTGAAAGTTTCATGCGGCAACCGTATACGATGACGGCCGAGGTCGATCGTCACTTGTGCTTTTCACCGCTTTCACTTAGTGGTCGGGATCTCAACTACTCAGGACCGCAGAAGATAACGTTGGTCTTTTGGCTCTTTGTCCATCGGTCATTGCTCTATCAAGGCCTAATCAGGTTACGGCGTTCAGAGGCACTATCCCGGGCTAATTACGGCCGCCGAAAGTTGCCATGGACCACCGCAGCACACCAGACACTTAGGCCAATACCTTATTTATGATAGCTCCGGCTAATTTTTCGTCAGCCCATAATGTCCAATAGACTGCCTCAAGGTCGCCGATGCCGCACCTTGTACCGCACAACGATTTCAACCCATCATCAGGAACTCATTTGACTTAACAGTAGCCGTGCCTTAGCATGGTTCCACCACGCTCTTGCGTAGGGTCGGGTCGTGGTCGGCACACCAAGTAGATAATAATAGGCCGTCCCAGTTGTCTTGCTGCCCAACCGTTGGAACTGATAAAAAAAGGTGGGCTTGAACAGGCGGCGTTGATTTGTGCAGGACTTGGACTGACTGATTTGATCAACTGGAGATGCCTCCAGTCTCTTATTTGACCTATTAATTCTATGTAGATGCCGTCTTATTCGCCTCTCCCACAGTTAATATCAACACGGACCACGACAACAATTTGACATCAGCCGTGGAAGCTCCTTCAAACCGCTAAAATAAGTAGAAATAAATATGAGATGATTTCACAGCACCCGTCTGCGACTCAGACATCCGGAGATGCTTGGATTATCGGGAGAAAAGTAGGCGAACTTGCCTGAGCCACAGGATTACGTATTCTACCAACAGGATGACCCCAGTCAGCAATTGCCAGCCGGCCGAATCGTCGCGCCCAGGGGTCTCCAGCCCGCATAGGCATTACGCTATAAGCGCAGGCGGTCTCTCTAGAACCTATAGTCAGAGTCTAGTCTCCCTCCTGTACTCCATACATCCTACTATAATAAGCGTGAAATCTCTTGGCACCCGCCCTCCAAGAACGTTAACCAAGACCTCCTCTGCTTGGCATGCAACACCCAAGAGCTGTCAGAAACCGTCCACTACTAACTTGCTTCACCCTCGCAACGGCGCCCGACCGTGCTGCTGGGACTACGACCGGAGCACCGGGAATTCGCTCGGATATCATTTGTCACCCATTCCGACACCCCCGATCATCGTATCGTCGTCGAGCCGGCTAGCCCGTTGCACTCCCTCCTCGTCTCGACGCTATCTGAGCGACCATCGCCGTCCTGGTCGTCGCGCACGCGCGCTTCCCATTTGCGGAATCCACGTCGAGTCCTCGGCCACCTGCGCCGCCCGTGCCATGCGAGGCACGCACATACTTATTTCGACTCGTTCAGGGTGCTGATTAAATGGGTTCCAACCTCGACAATGTCGCCAACCTGCCGCTCAACGACCCGCCCCCAAATCCTCTTTTTTCTCCCGGCTCACCGCTCCTATACGCTCCCGCTCCCGTAATCTCGCCGATTTCCATATCCGTCTGAAAGAGCCGCATCGTCAATATTCCGCCGGCGATCACGTCCACGGCTACGTTATTCTCTCCGTCGTCAAGCCCATTCGAGTGACGCACCTGACCGTCGCATTACATGGCTATGTCCGTGCTTTTAAGAACGCAAGCGCCGCTTCCCAACTTGCCTCGGTCAATCCTGCTATCATATCACAGGGGGGTCGCAATGGTCGCTACCATGGAAATGGGCACGCTTCCCTTTTCCAAGACGAGATCGTTTTGTGTGGTGAAGGGAGACTGGAGGCCTCACGATGGGAGTTCGAGTTTGATCTTCAATTCCCCGACCTAGAACTACCGAGTAGCATCGATGTATGGGCGTCCCGCTGCATTGGCTCATCTCATTAAACTGGCTAACGAATTGCTTGAATAGTTCGAAAGAGGCACTATTGGTTATTTTGTGACAGCGACGTTGACTCGCCCGACAGCTATAGCCCCTACCTCCAGTTGCGAGACCAGAGTCTCCCTGGTAGAAAAGGTTGATGTGGGGTTAGTTGTTCCGCCCAGGGAACGCAAAGTCTTCTTACAAACTATGAAAAGGCGAGTGAAGAAAGGCAAGTCGGTCGCCGCAGCTGTGACAGCAGCGACCAAAGGCCACCCAACTTGGGTCGAGTTAGCGGAGCCGTTATCGGACAGAGAGTCGACAAGGGTTACGGGGAGCCCAAACAACAGCGCGATGAATCTAGGCAATCCAACACCGGCAGGCGTCGAGGATTTGCCACATAACCCGGTTTCAGCCGATGTGCAAAGCGAGATCAGCGGCGAGAGTGCTGTGAGCAACCACAGTGCTTCTTATAGTATACGAGCTACAGACGCTAGTGGTGAGTCTGCTGCAGGGAGCAAACACTCAGGACACGACGAGAGAGAGATCACCGCCACAGTCGAGCTACTCAAAGGCGGTTGCCTACCGGGGACTTGGTGCCAGTGAGAATCAAGGTTGAGCACAACCGTTACATGAAGAGCTTACATGGTATTATTGTAACGCTCTACAGGCAAGGCCGTGTGGATTATGCTCCTCCAATGTCGTCATTCACAGGACTTTCCGAGGAGGACGCAAAAAAATTAGAGCGAGATGAATATTATCCTAGGTCGAAGACGGGACTTGGCGGCCTGTCCTTATCTTCCGCAGGTTCATGTAGTGTCTTTCGGAAAGACCTTTCACAGGCCGTAGCTCCTCTCATCATCGACCCATCCACACTCACTGCAAACATCACAACTGCAGTCAGAGTCCCGGAGGACGCTTTTCCCAGCATTAGGAATGTGCCAGGAGGTTTGATCACCTTCAAATATCATATTGAGGTCATCGTTGACCTTGGCGGCAAACTGGTTGGTCCCTCAAGCGGCGCTACACAGGCACAGCAGCCCAATCGGATTGTCTCCTCCGCTTCTGTACGGGGTACGTACGGCCTCGACATGAACTTGATGACAAACTGGAATGGCGCCATTGTAGATACCGATCACATTAGACGCCAAAAAGGAGTTATTTCTGTCTCGTTTGAAGTTGTTGTTGGGACTACAGACAGCTCAAGATCCGAGGAAAAGCCGCCGTACGCCCCTCTTCGCCGGCACAAGCTCCTTTTCAGCTGAACCGCCTAATGAGCAGGAAGCGTACGACTATGACTGGCAGAACGGTGGTAATGGTGATGCTGATGACCAGGAAGGATATGATTCCAGTGGGTATCAACTACACCCTCAATATTATTCCCTGTGACATCACCGCAAACAGCGCATTATGATTTTCAAACCCATGACACACAAGTTCCCATTTACGTCCCACCCCCAGAAATTGCCGATGAAGGCAATCTTACAGACAAAGAACGTGCCCGGCGGGCCGAGCACCGATTACTCCCAAGCCAGCCTTCTCTCCAACACCCCGAAGCAGAGGCTGGCCCGTCACAACCTTCAGCTCCAGATCGACCGCCATATTTGTTAGCCCACGACCCGCCCCTACCAACTTAGGGTCACATCTTGGTGCAAATGGTGAGGAGGGAGGAGAACCGTCTGCTCCCTCATTAGGGGACCTAGGAGTCAGCTCCTCTGAGCATCGTACTGGAGATAAGCAAGAACTGGAGCGGCAAAGACTACTAGCAGAAGCAAGCGCACCCTATACCTGATGATTGCGATGGCGGAGGACCTTCTGCCCTAATTCCAATCGGACCGTATTGCCTCGAAGGTGTCATGAACCGTCGGCACCAATCTTGGATGAAGATAGCAGCCATGATACTGGCGGCCATTATGATAACATGACAGGGACATCCGGCACGTTGAGCGCCTCAGAGCCGCTACCAAGATATGAACGGTGATATTGTAGGAATAGGGGCCAGATTCAACGATAGCACAAGGCCAGACGTTGAACAGATGTTAGGCTAAAAGGAAGGCACCGACGTCTAACATATGCGTCACTTGGGAAAATTAGCATTTGCATCGATCCAGGCGGATTTTTTTGTTAACTATATTTTTGTGCTATATATTAGCGGTGACCGACTCGGGTCATATTTCTGGATAGGATAAATGAGACGAATGAACACATTAGAAGACGGCCGTTCTAAGACATCGACGCACTATTTTTGGTATTCCTTTCCCCCTCCCAACCTTCTAATCCATGCCCCAACTAGTCCTACAATGCTTCTTGTAGCGTAAACTTCCCTGGTCAGCCGAAGCTTCAACAGCCATTCTCTTCTTGAGTGACCCCGATAGCTGTTTGTGACACTTGGCTGAATTTGTTAGAGTTGAATAGCAGTAGAAAGGTATGAGTAGTTACCTAAGTAACTGTAGACTTAAATTAAACAACTCTAGGAATGGACTCAATGGAAATGTGAATAACTAGAGTTTACAAAATAGTCTTTGATCACGATAATTTCTTTATGACTGAAAGCCGTGAGCATATAACATTATTTAACATAGCGCATTGTTCCTAACAATGGTCTATTATACGCGAATTATACAAAGAATTGAACCTGAACAAAAGCCCTACTCGCTTTCAACTTCCCCCTGAGTGCGGAAACGCCTCCCATAAAGTGCCCTGACTGCCAACGCCTAGTCAAGGGAGGATTAGAGCACATTCCCCATTGCAATATACAACATCACAACAACTAAGCTATGGCGCACTTTGGAAATCGAGTAGAAATGCTCACAGCAGTGAATTTCGTCGAGAGTCAATTTCCAAACCGCCAGGCTCCCTACGCACCACATAATAATGGGGGAATGTATAATCCCGCACACTCACACCCACCGCGGAATGACCTCCTACCGCCCCCGGGTATCCCGGCGGACGAATATTGTCGCAGCTTGCCAGATTTTCCTCCGCCGGGCTTAGTACGCATTCATCCCCTACCCCGGCCCCCCTTCGCGTAATTAACAACGAAAATGCTTCTCTTTTTGGCGATTTCGCCATTACCTCGACGAGAGGGTAGATGAAGAGGGAAAGCTAGTTGTCTTCGATTTCACTTGTTGTATCTGCCTGGAGAGTAAGCTCCAGGTCTCTGATAGGGTTGTAGCTAACGGGCCAGATCACCCATGCGAGCAGCTCTCCGTCCTGCCGTGCGGGCACTTCATCGGGGCGGATTGTTTATACGAGTGGCTGGTATCGGGGCACACCATGGCGAGCTGCCCCTCTGCCGCTTCGAGCTGGTTTATTCCTGCGGCCACGCCATCAACCCCCGCGAGTATAACCCCTTGGGATACAGGCGGGCGCAGATTCCCCAAACGTTGCCAGAGGGCGGGCTTATTCCGCTCTCTTGTCCCGCTTGTTTTGAGGCCTGTATCGGCGATACCCTTAATAGGCTACGGGGATGCTGTTTCCCACTGGAGTCGTCCCTGGGGATCTCCAGTATTCTGATTCGGTGCAGATACTGCAGAGCACGTCCGAGCAGTTTAAACGCAGGGTTTTGGATTTCACGACGATGAGTGAGCATTACATTCGTTGGTAATGTTCCGCCATTATACACTAACTAACTCGAGAGCCTGCCGTGATGTTTTAGGACAGCGTCGTCGTGTAGGGTTTATCATGATATTATAAGCTAACTAACCGTTAGAAGATGACGGCTTCTATTTGTGCCGGTGCACCAGTCAAAACAAATCAAATAATGTTTCTTGTCTTGTTTCCTCTGCCGCGGCCATATAATTAATAGTTTGTTTCAAGTTGAGGTTCCCGTTTGTTTAAGTTAAGCGAGTTGATTGGATAAATAAAAGTTTGAAATATTGTTTTTGCGTACAGATGACTTGGATGATAAGGTAAATCGTTACCAACTATATGTAAGTGTGTTGCCTGTAATCTTCCAGTCACCTAACGAGGGATTCTTTCTAAAATAATTTACAAGTAGTTATAGAAGAGCCATCTAGCGAAGCTTATGAGACGACTATCTTGATGGAGGGCCATATCTTCTCTAAATAAAGAATCATAAAATTATAGTCGTATTGTAGTACTTATTATCATACTAGGCCTAGTCACAAGCCATGCCACTCCCAGCCGTGAAATTATCCTTGGTTTCATCGTAGTACTAGCTACTCAGATATTGATCTCAGGCTCGCGGTCCCAGTCAATACGCCGGGTTTTCTCTCGGTCATACAAGCTGACTAGCGAAGCAAAGACGGGTTTGCCAGGTGCCTCGCCAAGGCTCATTTTCTCGGCGTCTTCCCGAACGAGGGTGCTCCAATGCCAGTCCGTCCATTCGGGATTGTTATCCTGGCCGCAGTCCGCGTGATTAGTTACAATGATGACTACAATGGAATCAAGGACTTTAGGCATGATCCATCCATACCTCTGAAGGTTGTTTGCCTGTGGGGGGAAAGCCACAGAAAACAAATAGAGTGACGTAGTGCTCGCCTTCGATCACGTCCTCCGTCGTGCGGATGATGGCCTCGGCTGTCACCTCGAGGCCGGTCTGCTCGCGCACGACGCGCGATGCGCAAGTCAGGATTCGCTCTCCGCTTTGGAGGAGGCCGCATGGGTATGAGTAAGTTCCTTCATACCGTGGTTAGACGCGTGGCAGGTAAAAAGGGCCATCGGCTAGGTATGTGCTCACCAGAGCCAGGTGCAATAAGGCGCTTTCCAACCAGAAAGTTGATACCTCTAGATCGAGGCATATCTCAGGAATCATGCTATCATCGCCGCCCACCATTCCTGCCACAAGGATTCGAGGAGGAGCGGGTTCGGGGCGCCGAAGTAGACCTAGGTCGGTCTTGATGCTCGAAGCGTGCTCCTCATCCTTTGACTTTTGGGTTCTTCGGCGCTTGGGCATCGTGAATGTAGTATAAGTATTTCTCTTAAATGATAGTTGGTGTGATGCCGTTACATGATGAAACGGATTACTGACGCGATATCGGGCTTTATAATGCAAGGCACAGTGTAGGCGATGATGCAAGGGAAGGGGATTGACTCTGGGTAGAGCGCGCCCGTGCTCGGTACGTACCTTTGGTGGACGCGCTCACAAAGGTACCTAATGATGCGTGGTCACGAGGATAAGCTACAAAATCAATGGGTCACAGGTCTGGGACATGCAGAGAAAAGGCAAGGTATTGGTCGAGATCGCCTCAGGTAGTACGAAACGCCTTCAGCACAAGCCCTTATCACAACGTCTGGGGTTACCTACGTGAAAGTTAGAATCGAACCATTTTATAAAATAAAAGAAATATTCCGCCGGTGGCGTGGAACTGCTGCACCGCCATAAATTGTTTGCGCTGTGTGCAGTGCTATCTATTTG
The DNA here is from genome assembly GCA_004123355.1 of Amphirosellinia nigrospora. Lineage (NCBI taxonomy): Eukaryota > Fungi > Ascomycota > Sordariomycetes > Xylariales > Xylariaceae > Amphirosellinia > Amphirosellinia nigrospora. The sequence continues at coordinate 4,567,344 of SCHM01000004.1, forward strand.
TCATTGTGTTATTACTCCAAGCAACAAATATATCAAACATGCCTAGACAATTAGTCAGTTTGCAAACAAATTTATTCTTTATATGAATAAGTGTTGCCTGCAATTTCTGACGTCCTGTCTATGCTGCATTCTGTCGACATGTACCTAGCAATATGCTCAATAAACTACCCGATACCAGACCCTTATTAATATGCGCGTTGTATCTGCAGCGACAACATCATCGGATTGCCAACTAGTGTTCAAGACTTGTGGGCATAACTCTACTCTACTTAGGGCTATCTATTGTCGTTGTAGACTTGATTTTATATCTTCAATATTTTCACATCAACACGGGCACTCGCACTCATCTCTTCTTGGTAGCTCCTTTGTCCTGGATTTATTAGTTATACTAGTTAACAAGTAGATATACTCTCATACAAATAACTCGCATACCGCCATTGACAAACATTTACAATTACCTACTTAGATTGCAATCACCACGTCGTGCTTGTGAAACTTCACTTCCACATCTTCTACACAAACCTACAAGCCAAAATGCTGTTCATCTATAAATACCAACTCTTCTCAAACCCTCGGTTCCCTTCTCCTTTATTTATTTGATCAATCACTCCTATACAGATCCCTCTTACACCGGCCTATTCTACATAAATACCATCGACGCTGGGATTTTCTCGCGCACAACTTCTCAGGATAACAATGGCAATCAACCTAGAGGACAGGTATGATACTGGTGGCACTTTAATTCTCATGTGACACCTGTTAGAGCTCTCGCTGACTCTTAGGTTCGATAGCTACGTGCCCAACCTGTTCCCTTACTTCACATCTAGCGGTAAGATGCTAGAAAACGTAAACATCTCCGTTGAGTGCGGCATATGTGGGACGGGGCTTGCAATCACCCAGCCAGCCGACAAAGACCATGAAACCTTCGCCAGTGAGTAATCTTCAGGGCTATTATCTTTTCTTTCTTCAGCAATTTATTGAGTGACAAATTACCACCCCACATCAGAATCATGACCGGAAGTTCTAATTCCTCACGAGCCGCACTCCAAATGACGATGACTGACCCCATGTGTTTTAGTGCTGCCATGCGGCCATATCTTCGGCTACCACTGCATAAAGAGCTGGTTTAAGCAGATGGCCAACTGCCCACACTGTCGCAAGGCTATGGCGCACAGAATCTGTGGCCACGACACACCTCTCAAAGAGATGCATGGGGGGCCTGGATTTAACATCCGCCGGGATCTCCCATTAGTGGTAGGCCAGCTGGAACTACCTGGTTTATGTACCGGGTGCCAGCCTAGCCTTAGCGAGGTTGACGAGAATGACAATAACACGCAATTCGACATATGCGAGTATTTGTCGTATAATCGGCCTGGCGCAGGTAACCCGGCATTGCGTCCTGTCAACTTCATACCGTCCGGACCGCACAGTTATAGAGATGTCCAGATTCGTTTGGAAGAGTGGCCGAGAGAGACCCTTCCGCACCCTCAGTCAACGGCCAATAATCGGCTCTTATCGCATCCTGCTGAGTTCGACCTGCTATCATGGTTGGCGTATGGTGACGAATGGTCGGGTAGGCATCTCAGTCTCCTAACAGTTTCCGTCATGTGATTCATACAATATGGCACTAGAGGATATCTACCTCTTTTATCACAAATTCCTAAGAATACTCTGAATCTTCTCTTTAAATTGACATTGTGATGCTGATCACTAACTCCTGATATGTAGTCGAGAGCGTCCCTCCGACACCCGTACGCCAATGAGCGATGATCTACCTTTGCGTGTATACTGTCACGGAGTAAAAACGGCGCCATTGACACCCGAGAGTATTGACAATGCATACACGCGCTTCTACGCGATAGATACCTCGTCCGAGTTTGCGCCTTCAGGAAGGAAGTACGAGCTAATCGGGGAGCCTGTTGTCGGCTGGGACAACATGATAATAATCCCTAGTACACGATCACAGAAGGAGAAGACGCGAAAGGAGAAAAGTGGGTGGGTTTGGTACTATTTGGGCTTTTATAGTATTTTGATATCTGACATAGCGATGGCGTTTTCTGCATAGGGGGCCGTTTGGTGGATGGTATTTGGAAGATACCTAAGTGGTTTTCATAGAGTTGGATGACACGGGCTTCTTTTTTTCTTATTTTCACTAAAACGAGAAGCTTATAGCTATCAAAAGAGCGTTTGGTGCCGAGACAAAAGATTTAGCGATGAGAAACTCGTTCTTCAGTGCAGTTACGATAAGGTGATGTAGTTGAATCGTATCGAGCCACCATAGGAATTGGAGTACTGAGGTATAAACTTGAAAATGGTAATTTGAGCTGTGTTTGCCAATAGTTTCTGACTGAGGTATAAGTCTAAGTATATTTATCCTACATAGTATATATGGATGGTGTCAGGGACTAGATATATTTCGAGACTGATCAACAAATAAACCTTTACCCGAATTGTAACAGTACCCTTACTTTCCTATTAACTGGCATCGCGCTAAAGCATCATCATCTTATAGACCGGCACCTATATCCGTATACTCTAGGTTTGTTCATGTGCGGGATTGACTTTCTTATAGTAGAAAGTCGCGGCGACATGCGACATATGATATAGACAGGTAAGACAGGTACTTAGTGGTGGGGTTTACGGTACTTAGCAGGCGGGTGTGGGGACGGTGGGCGCTAATGCTAAACCTTGGGGAAATTTTATTTTTAGTCATATTTCTTGCCTCAATACCAGACTTACCAGACTTATCCTGCCGCGACATTTAAACGACTTGACTAGGCTCCACGGCGTCAACAATTAGCGACGTGCAACACCGTGGATCGAAGAACTCTCCCCTTGCTCCCGAATCGCAATACTCGTCATATATAAGCTAAATTATAGCTCGGGCTTGCGGACACGCTTGGGAAGCTAGCATTGAGGAGGAGGAAGTGCCATGAGGGAGGGCCGATTGCCTGCAGCGACTTGCTATGATGGGAGCCCTGGGACGATGTGGGTGAGATGAGCATGCTTCAACACGCACATAGACACCCGCCTGTATATTAACTGTTATAGAATCTTGTACAGGCCCCATAGCTTCCGTCTTTTGGGCCCTGCTCGCTCCAGCCTTACTCCAATCTGCAGCATCGAGGCACCACGTGTGTTATATCAGAATGGGAGCACGGTAGGAACCGTCACTGTGCCTCACCCGCGCCATTTCTCTGCCAGCGGGTGGCACAACTCCGGGGGCCCCAGGGCCCATCGCGCACGACGCAAGCAACACACGCAACGCAAGAAAATCGCCGAGGGAGCCGAGAGTGGCAAGGCGATCGGTGTTCCAAAAGAACTAAGGCCAAAAACCTTAAGGTCAACAACGATGCGCCGCAAATTCAAATGGGCCTCAGCGGGAATGCATGAAGATGATGTGAACTACCTCTCGAGTCCCCTCCTCGACAGCAGTCTTCGCGCGTCCGAACGCTTTCCCGTCATACCGGAAATGCTCGATTCCGATACCCAGACAAAGATCCCTGCCACACTCAACCCGCACAACCCCGAAAACGAAGCGCCGTTTGATTCGCATGATCCGCTTGACCCTGAAAACCCCACCCCCCTTAAAAAGTACGGCGCGCTCGTCATCGACTGTGAGATGGTCGGGGTGAAAGGCGGCGAACAGGGCCTTGTGAACATCGCAGTCATAGACTTCTTCACCGGTGGCATTCTGCTGCGCAGCCTCGTGAGGCCGTCGGGCCATATTACCGACTGGCGCAAAAACATCACGGGCTACAATAAGGCGAAGTTCCAAGAGGCCATTAAGAAAGGGAAAGTGCTCTCCGGGTGGAGGAGGTGCGCGAACTGATTCTCAACTCGTCGAACTCCAAGACCATCTTCATCGGGCACTCGCTAGCCAGCGATCTTCGCGTCCTGCGCATCGCGACCGACTGCGTTGTTGACTCCATGGTGATGATGTCACGCGCCGTGTTTGGGGACGTGCAGAAGTTCCCGCGCCACTGGAGCCTGAAGACTGCGTGTAAGGAACTGTTGGGCGTGGAGGTGCAGAACAAGCGCGGCCCGCATAGTCCCGTCGAGGACGCCTTCGCAACGCGAGAGCTCGTGCTCCAGTGCGTGTTACAACCGCTGAAGTTGACACAGTGGGCGGAGAACACCCGTGCGCAACTAACGCAAATAGTGGAGAAGGAGCGGGCCGCAGAGGAAGCAAAGCTCGAGAAGAAGAAACGTAGGAAAGCTGAGAGGGAGAGTATGACTCCCGAGCAACGTGCGGAAAGGGTGGCCAAAAAGCAAGGGAATTGGAAGAGAAAATTTTGGCAAAAAAGGCAAAAGCGGTAGCAAAATTTGAGCTAAAACAGCTTAGATTAGCTAAGAAGAGGGAGAGGAAAGCATTACAGAAACAGAAAGAGGAGGCAAGAGCTCAGATAGTGCAAGAAAGAGCTGAGCAAAGGCAGAGAGACCATGAAAGAGCCCGGCAAGCGTGGAAAAGAGCTCAGGAAGAGCAGGAAAGGGAAAGGATAGGGGATCCTAGCTAAACGCATGTTTTGGGCAAGAAACACCTGCAAACAGATGCATGGAACGACGGGAGTAAACATAGCTTAACTCGCGCTTCTGCACAATCCACCCTACTCTACTCACGATGCTATTTCAACGCACATAGTTGAAACTAGCACAGCGCTAGCTACCTACAACCAGCGTGTAAATAGATATACCAGATATAATAACAGCTACTTACATCCCTGGCATAGATAGGGAAAAATGGCTTGCTAACTGTAGTATATCCCGTCTAACAATTCCCTAAATATTATGTCTATTTTACAAGCTGATGTGATGACTAACGGCGGCGCTGTGGCGCAGAACTCCATTTTCGGATCCCAAAATCTCTAGCCTTGGAGGCTAAGGTTTCATATTAATACTTCGTCATTTATATGCAGTTTTTACTCATCCGTTAGAAGTGGGGCTGTCATACTACTTCTGCACTGGCTAGTTTGGTTAATTTTCTTTTTGAATTGATAGTCGTGGATTGAGGGGCAACTATATGATTGAATCAACTCCTACGCACCAAGCGAGGTCTAGCCGTTATCATAACCTCAGGCACACCTCCTGTATTCCACGGGTTATAAATCTCTACAGTGGTACGTGTTTTTCCGCTCAAATTGGATATAGGGCGGTTCCCACTGGGGGAATCTTCGAAGGGGCTCTCCCGTCTTGAGAACCAGCGTGCTCAACTTCGACGACGACCGCCATTTGAAGAATTGTTGTCCCACCCCTTTGGCAGAGTTCTCGTCTAATATGGGTTGTATGTAGAAGTGTCGATCCGGATCCGATCTTCTGGCCTTCACTACGGCCTGTAGGCCTAACTCGAGATGTAGTGTCAGACGCCGAAGGTTTTTGAATCCCGTCGCGAGCGCTTTTAAAAAGGGCTCGGGCTGTGGTCGTATCATGTTAGCCGGCTCTCCTACTCTAGGATTATCGATTCCGCTTACCCATTCGCCATCTCGGTAGAGGTCGAGCTCCAGTGTCTCGAGATTAGCGCAGCTCTTGTCAAGCTCTTGAAGCTGCTCGACATCGAAGGTCGGCCTCGGAATTTCCCACTTTGAACGCTCGAATGGGTGCAGCCACAGATGCTTCAAGCCCGGGTGGTTTCCGATTGGCCTTACTGGAACGTGGTATCCCTTGATCGTCAGGCTCTCCAGGGAGGTGAAAGTAGTTAGGAAATGTTCCAACGGCGGGCAGTCAGTCTTTCGGTCGGCATCCGTGTAAACTTGAACCTTCAGGTCCCGTAAGGATGTGGCGTGACTCGCAGCTAGTCTCAAGAAGTCCGCCGTAGATCGAGGCCCAAGGGCGAGTGATCTCAGTTTCGACCACTGAAACTTTGCGTGCCAGTGGCCCAGTCAGCTTCCCTATTCCCGTACCCACTAAGTGACATCTCTTCCAATGGTGGGAAGCTTCTGTCGTCATAAAACCGGAAGGAGTTCACCGTTTCATACCGCGGCCGGTAAATTCTGCAACCGCCATAACCGCCAACAGTCTCAAAGGAAAACGATTTGAGGTTAGGACAGGCGAACAGGAGCTCCTGGATGCCTAGAACATGCAAGTTTGGTCCTTGGGTTACGTCTAAAGGATTTACTTTGGCTGCAAGGCTAACAACATTTGGCAAGTCGTATTCGATAGGTCGCTGGCCATTTTCATTAAGAAGGTAAAGCGATATTCCTCTATCAGGTCTGACAAGGTCTCGCAAGGCTTCCTGTGTCAACTGACCCTGATCCTACGATGATAGTGTGATTAGCATCATACGCTTCATATGCTGGGGCTTGTAATTCATACTTGACCCGCTGTAAATTCGGAAGGGAATCAACAAGGGCTACTAATCGCTTCTCCATCTCACCTAACTGGCAAGCGAAATCTATCTCATGGACTGCGTTCCTGAACTGCTCACTTCTGGGGTCCAGTAGCCGATATGATAGAAATTGGATGCTTTACCCTTCATATCACGTCTATCGTTGGGGCTGACCAAGGGCACGACCTTATATAGATGGGGGATGGCCATGTCGAACCAAGCGCGCGATGTTAGGCAGACGTTGCAAAGATCCTTGAGACTATCTATCTGTAACGTGTTCGTTAGACATTGTAAATGTAGGTAAGTTAGGAGAGTGATGCATATACTTGATCAAGAATGAGGCGCCATATGTCGCGATTCATGTCAGCGGGGTGCGGTTGGCGCCGACGCCAGGTTTGGCATTGTCCAAGGCCATACTCATATTAGTGACAATCTAGTGAGTCTCATCGACTCGAATTGTACGAATGCTGATAAATATAATATCTTAAGAGGTGCAGTTCTCGCCGTTTATATTCACCATTGTGGCTTGAGTAGGTACCTAGTTGATCTGCAGGCCGCGTCTGCTACTGTTACTGCGCCGCATCTACTGTATGTTACGATCCCTAGCCCCATTTATAGGTTATCCACATCTTTTCAGCTGAGTACCGGATGTGACGTCTTATTAAGTAATTCCTTGACAGAGTAACGAAAGATACTCCGCTCTCCATACTCAACAACCATCATGGTGGGCTGATGCTCATGGTTCTCTGCTCAGAATAAGCCAAGAGGGATTTAACATGGGTTCGAAATCGCCACACTACAAGCCCTCTGTCATCTGACCATCCGGCTTCTTGATTAGGTATGTTTTCTTTCTGATTATATGCTCTACGATATGTGCCAAGACGGGTACGACGTGAAGCGCGACCATTATCCAAGGAGCGGTTAGGAAACCTGGAGGCACGCCACATGAACTTCGTAGCGCCGCCCTGATGCGTTGCAACATAAACGACGAGAGTGAGGCTAGGATCGAGTATTGGTAGACCTTGGCCGCGACTGAAAACAGCGTAATCTCATCGGCGCTTGCGTTCCAGCCCAACCCGCCATATAGACAGCTCCAAGTGCGCCTGTAATTCCTAAGGGGGAGGGTACTAGAGCTACTTGTAGCTAGATCTTCAGCATCATCTTGAGTTCTGAGGAACTTCGGGCTTCAACTATAGTGTCGCTTTTCACACCTAAGTTAGCGATCATTGAAGCGGGTAAAGGGTACAGCATTCCTAGGGTCTATGCGATGAAGAATAGTACTCAGGAAAGTAGATACGTCAAACTCTGTCCTCGGACCCTCCGATCCACAAAAAAAACCGACTAAAAACTTCAGAAACGTTTCATGGTTTGTTTTATTCGTCGTGGACTTGCCCGGAGCCAGTCTGCTCTATACGTACTTGATAAGGCTGTGTATAATTTTGGTATTTCCTGAAAGGAAAGCGCCCCCGGCACAATGTGTCAGGACCTCACTATCAGGGTATGGGGTGTATATTAATATCTGTTGTTGCGCAGGGAGTCTAAGGGTCTCTGGGGGCTAGCCCATGGCTATATACATTTAGGTCCTTTGTTCCTACGGAGTCTATATGAGGCTTAGGAAGGTGAGTGTTTTGGTGTGTCAGACAAGGTATCGTGAGATTAGGAGATGCCTTGTGACACAATGAATATTGAAGATCTGATAAAAAATGATTTGGACCTTGAGTATCTGAAACCGCGAAGCATCGGTATCCAAAGATATGATTATCATGGATCGGCCTCCCCCTTTAAGCCACTGGATAGACTGGGCTGCTGGGTAGCGAACAATTCATCACACTCTCAAGTACCGGAGACTCTAGGGCGTTGTTTAGCTGCTCCATTTTGGTAATATTTTAAGATTAGGAATAGCATGAAAACCGCAAATTTAGTTCTCTAGAGCCGCGATTTTCCATATTACACCTTATTTTCTCGGCACGAGCACACACATGTAGAGAAAGTGAAATAGTCTCCAAAAGATAGTGGTATATGACTATAACTATGGCTGAGAACTGATTAAATGAGGAAATATGGCGGATCGTCGGGCGATTTGTGCTGTGAAAATTACATTAACTATGCTGGATCTTGCTTTGCCTCCAGTTGATCTTGTGTACCAATGTGTAATATTCTCAAGACGGACTGAACGTTTCATATGATTTGCCACAAAAACACACTGGGGATTATCGACCGTTAACAGGGATAAAAACTCCGTTTGGTGAATGTACATTTCACCCTTGCATTTTTTATATTGGTTTATGAGTCATCGCTTTACCCTTAGGTAGCAGCCACACGTTTTATATTTGCGATGCTGGATGCTTGTCTGGAATGGAGGGCAACGTCACCTCCCCAGGGTTTTGTGGCGGTCCACTAGGTATGCATTAGCCCGGAGCTGTGTTACCGCGTTGCTACCTCCCTTAGGTACCTATCAACTGTGATTTATTGTGAATTACTGTGAATGTTTTGGCAACAAGTCTGACGGGCTATAAATTGCCTGTTTTCAAGTAGTTATCTGTCTAGAAATACACTGCACGACTTTTGTTTTCTCATTTCCTTGATAAATAAGAAGAACGGCCCTCACCCCTCACTAGCTAGCCTATCACATCGCGACTGGGCTATCTCATCAGAACATCATGGCCGAATCTCAGCAGTCTGAGCAACACGATCTGCTTAACAGGGCGATTGACGCCACCCCCATCATCGACCACCATGCCCATCCGCTCCTCAAAGCCGAGTACATGCGCGATCAATCACTCTTCTCAATCGCCAGCGAGGCAAATGGGGACGCTCTCGCACAAGCATCGTCAAGCCTGGCACACATCCGTGCCGTAAAGCAGCTGGCACAGATCCTTGGCTGCGAACAGACTTGGGATGCAGTGGCCTCTAGTATTTCGCAGAAACGAGCTACTTCCTCCAGGAATGGACTCAGAAATGCTTGAATGGTATCGAGACGATACTCGTCGACGATGGTTTGGGCGCACCTGAGAAGGCTGAGGTGTACTCGTGGCATGACTCGTTCACGAAGAGCAAATGCAAGCGTATAGTTCGGATCGAGTCCGGTGCGTCATTCTCGGAGCCATTTCCTTCCTGTTTAGGCAACTTTCAGAGCATGACTTTTCCTTTTAAGCATGTGATGATGTCTCGAAGCTTCTGCCGCCTTCACGATCCACTTTCCAAATAGCAATAACTGACTTTGAGTGTTGTAGTGGCTGAAGACATTATCGCTCGTTGTTGCATCGCAGCCAAAGCGGGACAAGAGGAGGACCAAGATTATGGATGGGAGGAGGATGTCACGGTCCAGTTTAGGGCCGAAATCATGCGCTGTTTGGCTGATCCCGAAGTCGCTGGCTGTGAGCAATTCTCAGAACTCTTTTCTTCTTATTTTGTCGACTTTTAGAACACGAGGTCCCCCTTCTGGGATGAGTGCCTAGAAGCTTCTGAAACCCTCATAACCGAGCTTTAAATAGCCGTAACTGACTCTGACTGTTGCAGTTAAGTCGGTCAAGTGCTACCGTGGTGGATTGGCAGTTATGTCAAAGCACCAATTTTATACTGGACGAATGGCGATGGGAGGAGAGATCGTAGACGACTATCTTCAGGGACGCTCCGACTTCGTCCACAAGAGGCTCCAACATGGGACCGCAACGACTTCATCATTCATGATACCGCACGCCTAATTAGCGAAAGCCCCTCCTCAATAAAAAAGCCACTTCAATTTCACACAGGCCTGGGAGACAACGAGATCGACCTACCTCACGCGTCACCTTCTTGGCTGCAGAAATTCATCCGAGAGTACCCAACTGTGCCAATTGTGCTACTACATGCGGGGTACCCCTGGATGAGGGAAGCGGGATATCTGGCCACTATGTATAGCAATGTCTACGTAGACATAGGCGAGGTTTTCCCAGTCGTCAGCCGCCAGGGCCAAGAGAATGTCGTCAGACAAATCCTCGAGCTGACTCCTTGGAAGAAGGTCCTCTGGAGTACCGATGGCCATTTCTTACCCGAGACGTACTTGCTGTCCACAACACAAGTCCGGTCTGTACTGAAGACTGTGAGTCTAAGAACACTACATGAAGGCATACATGATACTGATTTTCTTTTGTAGGTTTTGGGGGAGCTGGTTCAAGCTGGAGATCTTGACCAGGAACAAGCCATTACCTTGGCCCAAGACATCTTATTCACGAACGCAAGGAATTATATAACCTATCGATCGACACGACACTCCCAAGTTTGGCACAACTCGAAGGGTGGCAAACCCTCGACTAGTGCCCGGGCTATACTAGCGGCGTGCACCGAAGGTATATTAGGTGAGTACACTGTTGGGAATGGAATAAATTTGTTATGGAGAATGCCAGATACTTTTTTGCTGCGCCTAGAGAATTCTTTGGGAGGGTGCTTGGGAGCTTGAGGTTCAGAGGTCCAGTATCATTGGATGAGTAAAGGTGTTGGGTATTGTGATATCTTCCACTCGTTAATCTATATACCGGAAATCTCCTCAACATGAATTTGACTTGGGCGTGAGTATCTATGGTACAATATAATAGCCTGGGTTGAAAGATGTTACTGCTATGTGACAATGACCGAGGGGAGCTGTCTACCTATACTCTGGTAACGGGAGCGGTAACACTGGTAACAGACCCCACTCGGATATGGGGATAAGCGTGTATCTGGTGGATTGAATGAATTTCAGCTTATAACTTTTAAACGTGGGAGAAAAGTCCCCTAGCCGCCAGCAGTTAGCACATGTGCATTGAAGTGACTATCCTGATCCAATGGATACAGTCACAGGAAAGATTGAGCGATTGAAGGCGCAGATATCGAAGACGGAGGAGGAACTGCAGCAGCTGAAAACCCAGCTAGCCGAGCTCGAGGGTCAACACAAAAATCTGCATCAGTATCAACATCCAAGAATGGAAATGGCCACTTAAAGAAGAGGAATACGCCCGGTACGGCCGTCAGCTCATATTACCATCGGTCGGCATCCAAGGGCAGCTGCGCCTCAGGTCGACGGCGGTCCTGGTGATCGGGCCGGGGGCCTCGGCTGCCCCGCCGCCGCCTACCTGGCCGGCGCCGGCGTGGGGACCCTGGGCGTCGTGGACGGGGACAGTCGAGGTCTCGAACCTGCACCGCCAGATCGCGCACAGCACCGCGCGGGTCGGCGCCAAGAAAGTCGCCAGCCTCATCGAGTACTGCAGGGGGCTCAACCCGGGGGTCCGCTACGTCGACCACGGGAGCACCTCACGCCGCGGAACGCCGCGGACGTTGTGCGCGCGTACGACGTCGTCCTCGACTGCACCGACCACCCGACCTCGCGCTACCTCATCTCCGACGTCTGCGTCCTGCTGGGCAAGCCGCTCGTCTCAGCCTCGGCGCTGCGCATGGACGGTCAGCTGATCGTCCTGAACAACCCGCCGGCCGCGCGGGGCTCGCTCGCCGGCGGCCCCTGCTACCGATGTGTGTTCCCGAAACCGCCCCGGCCGATAGCGTCGTGAGCTGCGGCGAAGGCGGGATCCTGGGCCTGTGGTGGGCGTCATGGGGTGTTACAGGCTCTCGAGACGATTAAGCTCATCGCTGCTGGTATCGGGCCTGGAACGAGTCGACGCCTACAGAGCCCCCGCGCCAAGTATGTTGTTATTCTCAGCGAGTTCGCCTACGCCTTTTCGATCCATTAGGATGCGGGGCCGGCGGGCGAACTGTTTTGCCTGCTCGGCGTTGTCGACGCTCACGCTGGAAGGGCTGAAATCTGGGTCCTTGGACTACGTTCAGTTCTGCGGTGTCACCACGCCTGTCAACATACTGCGGCCCGACGAGAGGATAAGTGCTGCGTACTACAACAATCTCTTAGTAAAAGGGTCGGAGGAGAGAAGGCTGCTACTTGATGTTCGGGAGAAGGAGCATTTTGATATTGCCAATATCCCGGGAGCTGTCAATGTGCCCTTCTCGATGTTCCAGGCTAAAAGTAGGCCGCCACCAAACGGCGATGCCGTTCGTCTGGATTGGCTTCCAGACGATGTAGCATCTGACGGGCCCATCTACGTCGTTTGTCGCGTCGGAAATGACTCGCAATTGATTACAAAGAAGCTTAAAGACATGGGTCTTGATAGGGATGGTAAGCGATTCATAGGGACATAAAAGGAGGCATGAGAGCTTGGAAACTCGAAGTAGATCAGACAATGCCCTTCACATAGTAATACAATTGACTACGTGAGATGTGTACCAACAATTGAGTAGGGCTGGAGAAGAGGTTATTCGAACGATTGACTCTTCGTCGATATCTTTTTATACTGATACAACTTTGAGGGAGAGGCTCCGAACGCCGCCAAAAAATCGAACCCATTGCGCATAAACATATCAAAACACGTTGCCACAATTCGGAACGAACACTTCCTAATCGACCTTGCGGTTTTAGCTCCCCTACTAGACCTCAATGCCTCAGACGAAGTTCGTCCGCTTCTTGTTAAATGCTCTTTGGTCCTTCAACCATTGTCTATACCCCGCCACACTCGAGATTTTCTCACCATAGAAGTCGGGCACTACGAACAAGGTTAGCGTAAGGCTTGGAAGCAGCGCCACCCCACATCAATCTCGACGGGAGATAATACTCACCAGCATTTCCACTCAGAGAGCTGTTGCTCGGGTCGACACGGTTCTTCTTGATGCGGTTGAAGAACTCGGACTCCTTGACGGCCATGGGCTGCTTCACGCCGCGCTGGAACGTGTAGAAGATGGCCGAGCCTAGGCTGGGGCCCGCCAGCCACCCAGGCCGGCGAAGCTCAGCGTGATGATGCCGAGCGCGAAGATGGGGTCCATGGGCACCTTGCTGAGCAGCGAGTCCATGTTCATGTTGACGAGCAGCAGCGCGCCCCCCGTGCCGCCCACGGCCATCGTCACTATGCTGCTGGCGAGCTGGATCCGTCGCCGTGTCTTCCGCAGCTGGAAGAAGCCATTCCAGTCCAGGCTGGGGCTCGGTGCCGGTGCCGGCGCCGACGCCGTGCTGGCGCTTCGCCGCCCGGCGAACTGGCATGGGAATGACGTCGGCTTGCGAGGGGTCGTCTGGAAGGAGACTCTGGTCGAGATCTGTCTGGATGGCGCGCGGACGGCGCATGGTGTGCGGACTAGCGATGCGAATGGTGAGGAATATGGGCAGCTTGCGCCTCGTGCGAATGCGGTTTGGAGTTGGAGACCTCGACTGCCGATCGTAGCAAAACGTGCTGCCGCGGCGGCGGTTGTGGTTGGGGTCAACATGGTGTCGTCCGATTCTCTGTTCAATTGCAAGATTTGCGCATCCGAGTCTGTAGTTGCTGGCGTATAGATAATTGGCGATGGAATGTGATAGAGTGGAGAGCTTCTTGTCGTTATGGTGGGCTGTTGAAAGCTTGACGTCGTGTGCCTCTACTATGAGGTAGAAGCTGTCTTGGGCGCCTATCAAAAAGTTTAGAGGAGCTTGGGGCACCTGGAGGTGGCAGGGGTTGAGTCTGGGCTATCTGGGGAAATAGCCACCAACTCCTTCGGGCTAGGTATTCGTGCCACCATCCCCACTTAGTTCAAAGGTATCTGAGGGGTCAATTTTGATACAAACATAGAAGCCAATAACAAACCATCTATTAAAATATCAAGTTCTAGCTATTTCCAAAACACAGTCAACTGTGTCTAGACGTATTATCATACAAAAAATCCTTGTAAGTTCTCCAATTAAGGATCAAGTGAATAACAACTAAAGAGTAGAGCGGTGGCCGGTGCGGGGTATTGGCAGCCCCGCAGCGCCAGCTGGTGCTTAGGAGCTCTGGATGTTGATCTACTCGTACCTTCGTAATTAAAGCTATGTTTAATTTCATGCAGTTTTTAAATTCGACGAATCAGGCCTAATGTACGCTGATATGTATGAAGTCTGAGACGATGATTGCTTGATGATCTCAAAAACCTTTTTAGGATCATATCAGTGTAGGTACGTCAGATCTGATATTCGAATATCATTTCACTGTTAAACATATGGCCGACTGAGAATGAGCCCTTCATCATCTCGCTCGCCTCCTCGAGAATAATCGTACCAGAGAAGAGGCCGTCGAAGCATTGCTGTCATACTAAGTCTGAGCTGAAAGTCGGATCGGTTTGCCAAGTGAGCTGGTAGGACTCGAGATCACAGCAGCTTTCGCGTTGACGATTATGTATGTTGTAACAGGCAGTAACGTGACATCTCCTGGGCATTCGCCGACTTGATGCTGATACGAGTTGGGGCTGGGTGGGCTGTAGGGGCTGAGCTCACATCGTTGATATATTGCTTTCCAATGCAGCACGACAATGCAAGACGCAAATACGACGATAATAACAGTAGCGAAGGGCCTAGATTTACCCGGCCGCAGGATGGCGCAGGTACCTTACATCGCCTAATACGTTCAGTGCCGGAGCGGCACTCTTTACCCGACATCTGGGCTCATCTCATGGTACTCCATCGTGAGCCAATCGCCATGCTGACGGCCTCCAATGATCGGCCCTGTACAGGAGCGAGTGAACTGGCACCATCGATCGGTTCGGGCGATTGATTAAGTTTGCCTAACATGTAATAACACTTTCCCATCCACCAAGAGGAACCGCCGCCGATTTGCGGGAAAAGCTTGCAGGTTCCACTACCAGGCGTAACATACCATATGAGGTAACTCCTGGACAGCGAAATAGCATTGGGACTGCGTAATGATTTGCCTTAAATGTCACGCAGAGCCATGAAGATATTTTTTGAGGACATCATGTCTTCTCCTTCCTTGATGCTCGTGGTTGAGCGAAGCTAACATATTCGGCCCATCATGAGAGCTTATAACCTATTAGTGCTGTTGTTGGGAGCTGAAGCAACTAAGGCTGCTTTACTGCTTTCAAAGCCTGGTGGCTCGGCAATTATCCCATCATGGGATCTCCAAAGTTCTGCCAAGGTTGGCAACAATCTTCAGGCATTGTCCGAAATCGGTGTTGATACATCGTCATGGTACCACATCGACAGCTCTCGGTGCACTTTAATGGGATGTCTTCTGCAAGCAGGTGTCTACCATGAAGATGAATTGTTTCAGTCAGACAACCTAAGGAAGTTCGATGCTAGCCAGTTTCAAGTTCCATGGGTATATCGAAAGGAGTTCAATCTTGACACCCAACCTGGCAAACACTATTTCCTACAGACTCATGGCATCACTTCCAAGGGCGACATATTTATCAACGGAAAACAAGTGGCAAACAATTTGACACAAGCAGGAGCTTACGGCGGCCACGAATACGATGTATCCCAGATGGTGGATAAACACAACGCCTTGGTAGTACGCGTCCATCCCACGAATTATAACTATGACCTGGCTTTGGGTTTCGTTGACTGGAATCCATATCCGCCCGACAATGGAACCGGGGTCTGGCGAAACATTGAGCTAAAGCAGACTGGGCCTGTGGCATTGGGGCCTTTGAGAGTCACAACCCAAACCGACTTGCCAAACAACACTACTGCCAATGTCACGCTGAAATCAGTGGCCCGAAATTTGGAGACGCACGAAGTTACTGTTGAGTTAAATGGTGAAGTGACATCGGAATGCGGTCAAAGCTACCTCTGGAAGCAGGTTGTAAAACTAGGCGCATTAGAGTCTAAGGAGGTGGTGCTGACGAGGACATTGGAAAACCCTAGGATATGGTGGCCAAAACAATGGGGCGAACAATCATTGTATACAGGCCAGATATCAGTATCGGTAAATGACGGTGTATCTGATGCCGTTAACGACACATTCGGTATCCGTCAGGTCACGTCGCAGGTGAATTCTCATGACGACATCATATTCTATGTTAACGGACTCCCTTTTCAAGTCATTGGCGGTGGTTATTCAGCCGACATGTTCCTGCGCTGGGACGACGAGAAGTTTACCCAACAAGCTCAATTGATACTGGACCTCGGTGGCAATACGATCAGGCTTGAGGGGAAGAACGAGCATCCGGAACTTTATAAGATCGCGGATAAATTGGGATTGATGGTTATCGCGGGTTGGGAGTGTTGTGACAAGTGGGAGGCTTGGTCTTACAATGAAGACTTAGCCGTCAAGTCTGAGTGGGCAGAAAAGGATTATGTCATCGCCAATGCGAGTATTAAGCATGAAGCACTCATGCAGCAAAACCACCCAAGTATGCTCGGCTACCTCGTAGGAAGCGATTACTGGCCGAACGACCGCGCGGCGGGAATATAGTGAGTAATTCCCTAGCAACTCTCATCCACCATCAAAGTATCATGCTTGAGTGATGGTAACTAATTCGAGTACTACAGTGCCTCCTCCATCAAGGAATCAGGTTGGGAAATCCCAATTGTTGCTTCCGCTTCGAAGAGGGGCTATCCCAAAATCCTAGGACCTTCCGGAATGAAAATGGACGGCCCTTATGACTGGATCCCGCCTAATTATTGGTATGATGTCGAACCATATGAAGACCGACTCGGAGCCGCATTTGGGTTTGGATCTGAGCTTGGTTCAGGTGTTGGAACACCTGAAATCAGCAGCCTAAAGAAATTCCTATCCAAGGAAGACCTTGATGACCTGTGGAAAAGTCCGAATAAGGGACTTTATCATATGTCTACTAATGTCTCCTCGTTTTATGATCGAAAGATCTATAACGACGCCCTCTGGGCGCGTTACGGTGCGCCGGTATCTCTAGATGACTATCTTCTGAAAGCTCAGATCATGGACTACGAAGCGACTCGATCACAATTCGAAGGTGTGTCGGCTTTTTGGAGTAAAGAGCGACCAGCAACCGGACTTATTTACTGGATGTTGAATAATGCATGGCCGAGTCTACATTGGAACCTGTTCGACTATTATCTCCACCCGGCGGGATCCTATTTCGGGGCTAAAGTTGGTGCTAGGATAGAACATGTTGCTTACGATTACGTTAACCAAGCGATTTATTTGATCAACCATTCTATTGATAGAAAGGGTTCAAGGACGATCTCCGTAGATGTGATCGACAAGAATGGAAAGTCACTCTATAAGACTGCGAAAAGCGTCGAGACTGAACCGAATACGAGCCGCAACGTTCTTGATCTGACAACTCCATTGAAAGCGATAAGTGATATTGTGTTCCTACGCATCACGTTAGAAGATGGCAAGACTACACTAAGTCGGAACGTTTACTGGCTCTCGAAAGAGCTGGATGTCATGAGCTGGGAGGATTCCGACTGGTACTTCACTCCGGTTACGAAATATGCGAATTACACTACCCTGGACAAACTAAAAAGCGCAAAGGTCTCAGTGTCCATTCAGGCTTCAAAGTCTAGGGATGACAGCAATGTGATACTCGAAAATAAATCGACCGTCCCTGCATTTTTCGTCTCGCTGAATCTGGTAGACAAAGCCGGCAAAGACGTCCTCCCAGTATTTTGGTCGGACAACTACGTCACCCTCTGGCCACACGAGAAGCTGGAGCTGAAGGTCCGGGGTAAAGGGCTGCGGCGATACAAGTGAATGGGAAGAACATTGAGCGCGCCAAGGCCTCGATTTGAAGTCTTTGAGACAGGAAATCGAGGCGTCAAGGTATTTTCTATCAGATAATAATAGTTGAGGTTGCATATGAATGAAGAGCTGGTATAGAAGGTTTCAGGATTGGAGTGTTAGAATCCGGACTTGAATATTCTACACCACTTATAATTCGTAGGGCACTGTGCTTCAAAAAACCATCACATGATGATATCTTAATAAAATTATTGGCTAATCTTGGTGTTGTGAGACTCACTGGACATATCCCTCGCCCTGAAGATACGTGACAGGTTTCAAGGGTGGATGTCAGGGATAGGGTAGACATCTGGTGTTGCACGGAGAACCAGTGAAGCCATCTCCGTGGGCTCTATGTGACCACATGACTCTATACAGAGATTCTCTTTGTCTGGTCTTATCCGTGTATCTAGATCTGTGTGTCTGTATCCATCCCTGTTCCTGGCAGTGGAGGAGTATTGGCTTGTCTTATTCGTAACTAACGCCGGGCCATAAGTATAGGTATAAGAGTACGACACTCGTACAAGGTTTCAATCTCCGGTATCTTCATATTTACGTGGTACTCTATAGTACAGCTAGCTAGATATAGGAGACCGGGGGATTCGACAAGTTAGCGATAGAATAATGGGGTTAGTCAGATATATATGTTCTTGTAAAATATATTTATCTCCTTTGATAGATATAAACACGTAAGCTGGGTGCTCATTACCGCCGTTAGCCTTTTGGAAGACATTTCTAACGAAAAGTAGAGAAGATATCGCTCTTCCAGAAAAGAATCACATAGATTCAACTAACCTTGGTGGAACGGCCGCTTTGAGGCAAATCTCAAGTATACTAGGATATCTACACGTGTACACCAAGAAAACTAGCTTGACCAATATTTTTTATCCCTTGTGTTACCAAATAATTCGTTCCCGGGGACTAGCTTTCCACTGTAAAGTGATGACTGAGGAATTGTTCCGTAAATGAAATCAGTATATATGTGTGCTACGGTTACGATGTCTCAATCCCTCCACACACTTCTCTCGTGCTCATGGACAAGCATCAATGTGCAACCAGCCGAACCCCGCCTTCATATTGTATAAATTAGTCTTCATTCTCACTCGCGGTGAGTATGAACCACCCTGGCACCACCAATCTTCTTCCTCTCGGATATCAGGCTGCTCTTCAAGAGCCCAGCGGTAACTTATTGTCTCAGTATCGTACAAGACAGAGTAAAAAACGTACTGAAGTAGTTTCGACGAACATCTACCTATCCCATAGACCTGATTCGCTAACACTAACCAGTACCAGTCGCACCCGCCCGGGTTCATCACTCGTCAACCCAGTCACACTCGGCTCCCCCAGAGAAACCTCACAGTCGTCGTCCCACGACGCAGCCTATCATGTGTATCAGGTGGTTCAACCAAGTTATCTGTAGGAAGTGTTCCGGAGACGTGGCTCCCGCACGATACACATACACTCGGTGCCCGCAGGCCAACGCCGAGAGAAGCCCCCAAGCGACATGCCCGATCGGGATTGAGGAGAGGGATGTGAGGAAGTATAGGGTCTGTCAATCTTGCAGGATGGAGGAGGCGGAAAGAAAGAGGCGGCAAGAACGTGAGAGGGGCGCGTAGGAAAATAGGGGAATAGACACATGGCGGCGATGCCATCATGGTTGCAACAAGTCTTCAATAGATTGTCATACATCCTCTATAGGGTTTAGAGGCATATAGCAAACTGCTCGAGGGTATCACACGTACGCAAAGACTGAGACAGCATACATGATTGTACGCGTGGTGGACGTTGTGCAAGGCTTCCATTTTCGGTCTAACTAATTGAAGTCAATTGGCATTTTGAAGCAAGCTATACAATATGAGATGGGTCAAAATGAACCCAACCCTAGTAGCCTATTGTCTCATCAATATTGCTTGCTAGCGTCGGATCGAATAGATCGTGGTCGTGGTACCCCTGGAGAAAATAGACTGACGGGGAGAGGGGTAAGTTCATAGAGTGCGTCCAGCAGTTTGCGTTTGAATCGCAACCATCATCATCCGTAAGGCGTTCAGCTAGATTGGTTGTAATGCCTTTTGCGCTGATGGTAACAATACCGAGGAATGGAACTTTTATGCGGACACTACGCCGTGAATTTGAACTATCTGGGGTCGTGGCACGAGGCGTTATGGTATCGCTCGATGCAGCAACTACATCTGCCTCGATTGCGGATAGACATCTCAGAATCGCAGATGCTTGCTGCAACAAGGTTTCGTCGCTGTCTGCTTTACTAGTCTCCAGTAGGAGCCTTATGGTTTCTTCTACCGTCGCGCGATCGCTCAGGCGCTGATGGGCGAGAGGGTCTGTCCTATTTGTACCGCGTCGGGCCCTGACAATATGCGCCAAAAGTAGGGCAAGACAGGCCACGAAGGCGCTAAAATCTATCATGCGACAACAGAACGGGGCGATGCGCATGCAGCGAAGTCGGATGTACCGATCAAGAAGCTCGCGGCTGGAATTTAGGCATGTGGTCTGTCCGGCATTGTCTAGATGAGCCCGACGACCGTCCAGAATGGATGGTAAGTGTAGAGTTATAAGGAGGTTGTAATGGTTGATCTGAACAAGAATGCGTCCCACATCCTCGAGATTTCTGGTAGTATCAACTCCCTTGCTTTGAATTGCGTAGCTAGCTCGCGGAATCAGCCACCACTCAGGGGGAATACTTTGGACTGCGTTTTGAAGCGCAAGATCAATACTCCGAGTAAAGTCATCGTCTGGAGGGTGGCTAGACTGTGAGGATCGTGCGGCCATTATGCCCA
Organism: Amphirosellinia nigrospora; assembly: GCA_004123355.1. Classification (NCBI taxonomy): domain Eukaryota; kingdom Fungi; phylum Ascomycota; class Sordariomycetes; order Xylariales; family Xylariaceae; genus Amphirosellinia; species Amphirosellinia nigrospora. The sequence goes on from SCHM01000004.1 coordinate 4,587,983, forward strand.
ATATGTCATAATGTTGGCGTTCAAGCTGGCCTGTAGCACAATCGTCGGGCATCTTGGCTTGCGACGCGAAATGTAGATTTTCCGCTGTGCCTGGAGGAAGCCCGAGAACAAGAGAGAGGTACCTATCTTGCCCGACGATCCGATACCACATCATGGAAGGCAAGGATTGCGATTTAGGGTCCAAGACTGGGAAGCCAGACATTCGATCATCGTGAAAACCCATAAGTTGAGCTAGGCCGATGGCTCGTCTGAACGTAAGCCATGCCCGACGAAGATCACCGGCATTAATGAAGAAGACAGCCTCTAAAATGAGACACTCTAGACCTTCAAGAGACTGTATCAACGCCTCATTGCTTGTTACTAGCCTGGACGCTATATTTAAGTAGCGAGTCATTGCTATAGTAGGAGAGCAGCCTAGGTTTAACGAACTGGTATCAAAGGTAGACGGGTGAAGATTTTGGATCCCATGCGCGAGATACAGTAATTCACGGGCCAGTAATACTGGGTGATCCGTGGGCTGAGGTAGTCTTGCTAGTTCGGACGCAGGTTGCATATCACCAGAGAATAGCCTCTGATAAGGCAAGGTAAAGAATTGAAGGAATGCAGGCGTATAGCTTGCTCCGATTATGAGATTGGCGTCACGCTGGGATGGTAGCGAAGCATACAGCACACGGCTGAGATTCTCATTCTGTCGTGCACAGGGGCTGGGCGAGATTCTCATGTCAACACGGGTGGGATGCTCGTTCGAATCAACCTATACATGATCATACCTAAGATTAAACACTCAATAAAGAAGAATTCAAAGTAGTTCTTACTAAAGCGCTGTCCAAGAACTGCATGCTAGGATCTCGGCTCCTATTACTGCTACCAACTGGAGCTCGAAATGATACGTCATTGTCAACGGGATCGAGGACAGCGTTTTCACACAAGGTCTCTAATAACTCCGTTGGCGAATCGAAGTAAATTTCATTGTCCGCGGCTATGGGCTCGTGGCTTTCAGTGTCATAACTTGGATCGTCAAACTGTTGCATGATGCAAGTTTTCCCTCGACGCTGGCAAGACACACAGACACGGCTTTGGCTCAATGCAAAATGACAGCGCTGCTTTCTCCTCTTGCCTGCGTTATTTAGGATATATGTATAAAAGATCATGGTGTTCAAGGCCAATAACTTACATTCCCAACAACTCGTAGTGCCTTTCCGGATCTTCCTTCTGCCTGTGACCGACGGCCTCGGGTGGGCTGCACCCCGTGGAGGATCAGCCATGCTAGTATACTCTCTAAAGAATGGAAAATTCGGTATCGCAAAGCAGAATTGAGGCTAGCTTGAATGTCAATACTATTCTCGTCCTCTAACCAGCTTTTTAGAAATTGGAGCGCGCCGTTCTTGATGAAAGCGTGAGAGTTGTTGACAGCGCGCCTAAAACGCGTTCAACTCGCGAAATCACGTGACCAATACGCACAAGGGTAGGGAGATCGTAAGCATGAGAAAGTTTAATGCTATTAATTGTATTATCAATCTTTAAACTGGATATTACGGGTTCCGTGACATAAATCATACCGAGTTCTTCTTTTAGTGTAGCACGGATTGATGATCAAGGGTTTGGAAAGAGATAAAATTTACTATAGAACCAAGGGTGCCGTGGAGATCTATCTCCAGGCATAACATTTCCAGACCTTATACACTCCAATAGCCTCGTATCTGCTTCCAAAACCTTGTGCCTATCCCTATAGCTTGGTAAGTTTGTGCTTCCGGAGTCTGACTTGTCTCGGTCCTCGGTATAGGTTTTGATGTACTCCTCGGCGAAGGCGCCGGGACTCATACGATCTGCTATATGTAAGCCCGTTTTCGAAGCTTGTGATCTAGATCCGTGTAACATACATCCGACTAGATTCCGAGACATATATATGCAGAAGCATATTGCATTGTGTCATGAAGCCAGACTATCACGAAGCCACGAAGCCACGAAGCCACGAACAAAGAGATTATTTGTATATAGCCAAGTTACATCTACAGAGGTAGTTTTAGAGACCTTCGCGCAACAACAAGTATAGATGACCTACCCCATGTATCACAGGGTACCTGACACATTGGGCTAGTGAGCTAGATAGTAGAATACACATTATGGTGCTCCTTCTCCAACAGGGATATTTACGCCATTAACATGAAGCGAAGACTCGCTCAGTAACCAGACAATAACTCGCGCGACATCCGAGGGGCTCAACATGATCGAATTGACACCAATCTTCTGTAGGTTCTGCTCCACCTCTTCCTTTGACATATTTCCAAAGAATTCCTTCGTCATGGGGTATAGGTGTTGCCTAGATTTCACTCTTGTTAGCCAAGTCTCACTTGAACATGACGACATCCAATCTAAACATACCAGGAGAGACAACATTGGCACGGATACCGAATGAATAGACGTCCTTCGCAACGCAACTCGTAAAGTAAGCACATGCAGCCTTTGACGTGCCGTATGCGAACGCGGTCGGCCCTCGGAGGAGTGACCCGAGGCTAGACACATTGACGATCGCTGGGTGACTATGCGTAGGTAGCTCGAGCATGGCGCGTACTTGAGCACGTGTACAATACATTATGCCGTTAATGTTAACACCGAGAACGCGAGTCCAGTCTTCGTTTGTCTCGGCGAGTATAGCCGGTCGTTCGGTGGAGAAGGCCGGTTGAGAGAGTCCAGCGACGTTGGCGGATCCGTGCAAAGCGCCAGACTCCGCGACAATCTTCTCAATCCAAGCATCGACTTGGGCCGCATCGGAAACGTCGACCTTGGTAGTAAAAAGTCGAGTATGTGGGTTAATGGCGGCAATTTCGTCTTTGATCTGAGAGAAGTTGTCGGTGTTCCAATCTGCAACCCAAATGGTGGCCGCCCCTCGCTCTGCAAGGAGACGCACTACAGCTGCGCCTATACCCGAAGCACCTCCAGTAACACTGAAGACACGAGAGCTAAGAGTATCTGCTGTCGTTTGGAGTGGCATCTTGGGGAAGTTTGCTATTACTGCTTCTGGCGGGAAAACGGTAAGGGGCGAGGCGTAAGCGAGTTTAGTGTTAGAATTCAAACTACATGACACGACGGCAGACTTTAAATCAATTTCTTCCCCATATCTGGTTTCGTATCAAGCAGTGTTCCGCCGATTTGAGTGCTATTTCAGTCGCTGATGACCTACCATGCTTCCTCCGATGATTGCTCCGCCGAAACCTACTCCACCTCACATAGCGATCGGGCTTGACCGTCGGCGGAAATATCCATAAGCTAGGACGGGTTATACCAACGTCTGGTATTTTACAAGTAATCTATTCCAACACTTCCTCCGCCGAGAAAATCCTCCGTGTCAACGATTCATTCATCCTGATCTCCCGCCGAAACTAAGGCGGTATTCCCGTTAGAAATGGTGTCCATCTAGAGCTGAAAATCCTCTCTATAAGAAGCTTCGAGCACCCTACTTAGAGTCATTCAGTTGTAGACCTTCGTAAGCTCCCCTCATATCCGTGCTACTTCTTTCATTCTTTTCGACTGAGCAGAATGTCCCCATCATTTTCGAACCCGAGTCTGGACCTTGAGCGGTATCCAATCCCTACCCGGCCGTTTATCGGTGGTAAATTCGTCGACAGTACTAGCCACGATAACCACGTTTTAATTTCTTCTGTCAATGATGCCATCGTTACTAAAGGTAAGTTAATCTTAAACGACCTTAGAAGTGTTTCTTGGAATACCGCGGCTGACAGTCCCAGAACTCCAATGGTCCAACACACAAGACGTAAACATCGCAGTCGAGGCAGCTGAGGAAGGATTGAAAGCATGGCAAGCTATGAGTGATGTGAGTTTGAAAAGCCGACCTGAACAAATAATCAAGGGAAACTAACTCGATTTCATAGGTGGCCCGAAGAGACGCTCTGATCAACTACGGCGACTTGATCCGACAGAACAAACAGCGCCTTCACTGGCTAGAGGGGGTGCTGGTGGGCAAAGATGCCGGATTTTGCGCCTTCGAAGTTGACTTTGCTGCCGATCTCTTCACTTGTATGGTTGACCTACAGACTCTCCCCCCACCTGCGCAATGTTGGATACTAAATTAAACCCAAGACTACGGCAACCTGATTGATAAGCTCAGCAGCGACGTTTTAGTATCTACAAATGAGAATCTTCGCGTGTGTTAAGCTTCTTTATTCTCCTTCCTCTATCCTTCATATCCATGTCCACATGCTGACCAGCAAATAGTACACTCTCCACCAACCATGGGGCGTCTGCGCCGGGATCGTGCCATTCAACGGGCCGATTATAACTATGGCTATGAAACTCGCACCGGCACTCGCATGCGGAAATGCCATGATCATAAAAACAAGCGAGACGAACCCGTTCTCGACTTTTTATATGGCATCTCTAGCCAACGCAGCCGGGATCCCTCCCGGCGTAGTAAACTGCCTGACAGGTGGTGCAGAAGTAGGCCACGCCCTAGCCGCACACATGAAGATTCGTAAGATTAGCTTCACTGGGAGCATTTCGGTCGGGAAGCGAGTACAGATAGCAGCCGCCGAATCGAATCTGAAGAGCGTGACGTTGGAGCTCGGCGGCAAGTCGCCCGTCATCGTATTCGCCGATGCAGACGTCGCCAAGGCTGTCGCCGGGATCATGACTTTCCTCGTGATGAATGGTCAGGGATGCGCCCTAGGGACTCGTGTCTATGTGCATGAGTCAGTCGCCGACGAGGTCATCTCGGAAGTCAAGGATCGCGCTGAGATGCACGCCAGCACACTCGGCGACGATCCCTTATCGGAGACCACTCAGTCTTCGCCATTGTATCATCATCGCCAGAAGGACACTGTACTTTCGTACATTGAATCCGGTAAGGCGGAGGCGACTTTGGTTTGTGGTGGCTCGTCTATGGGAAACCAGGGCTGCTATATTCAACCGACAGTCTTCGTCGATCCGCGGCCTGGTGCTCGTATAGTCCACGAAGAGATATTTGGTCCCGTGCTTGTCATCACGCGGTTCAAGACTGAAGAGGAAGCGCTAAAGATGGCGAATGATACCGAATTCGGGCTAGCTGCTTCTGTGTATACAAAAGATATTGCTCAGGCGCTGAGGCTCTCTCGGCTCTTGGAGGCGGGTAGCGTCCAAATCAATGGTACGGGTGGCCGAATCCGAAGATCCCAATGACTGGCTGGAAGCGTAGGTTCTCCCTCCCTCTGTTCCTTCTTGGCGCATCGGTTGAGTTCTGAGACGAAGATAATGACTAACTCGAGTCTAGAAAGTGGACAGGGAATTGAGAACGGTAGGGAGGCAATGTTAGATTGGATGCAGGTCAAAGTGGTCTCGCTCAGTGTATAAATTCGTGTCCAATACGTATTACGATTGTTTCGCTGTTAAGATAGATAGGGCAAATGTCTTGATATTGAGTTTGTAGAAAATTGTATTAGCAAGACATTATTTCGTAGGTCATTGTTGTCAACGGAAGCAAGGCAAGCCTTCACGCCCACAGATCTACGTACGCGAGTGTAATATAGGAAAGAGCCGATTATCGGCCACTGAATTGGCGCGGGTGTCTATATGCTTCGTTCACTCGCCCCTTTGTCAGGTCCCCTTACCTTCCCTAGGACAATATCTAGCACATTCATAGGTTATTTTACGGAAGATAACTTTGTGATACTGCGGCGGCGCACCCAAATGTGTTTTACTAAGACTGACTCGACCACATTGTTGTTAATGGCGAGTGGCAGTCACTAATTTTCTGAGCGACTACCCTTCTGTCTGCCTATAGCGTCAGGTTGTAAACTCTTTCTGGTAAAAACGAGGCTGTAGGGGAAATTCTCACCTAGATTTTATATAGTATCAAGCGAATTCAGTGTGGTTACTTATTGCCTATATTCGGTAGAAAACTACCGTTATTGTGTTTATTTTCCATGCTATATTATCTCATTGGCTGTGTATATCAGGGGGCTGGGGCTGAAAGACCCTTTACGCAATATGACCCGTAACAAAGTAGTTATAATGATACCCTCCCACAATTCTCCCTTGCGCCCCTATCAATCCAACTTGCTTTCAAGTAAAGTTTTCTTTAAAAAAGCACCTTCTTTTGAGCCGCATGTGCAACCACTTGAAAAGAATTGCATCGGCTCTTGAAACGCGACTGAGCAGAGCTATAGACCAATAATGAAATTCCCACCGCGTCATCATCACATCTACTGTCATAGTCCCACCCTTAATATCAATAGTGGCCTATGCGGCGATCCAAGGGAGTACAATTTAAGTCGAAACTTTACACCAAGCCAGCCTCATTTACTTATTTGCTACCTTAGCTGAGGCCACGTCATTCAACTTGTGGCTGGTCATGTCTCTCTTCTGGGGAAAAAAGACGTACCACGCCTTCACCTACGGGGGAATATAAGTATTGTTTTAGAGGGAGCGGGCAACGAAATACGAAATACTAGGTTTGGGGTGGATGGGATATACGGCTAGAGGAAGATTAGAGGAAGCTGCTCGTCAACTGGAAGATGGACTTCAACACCTCTGGGATGTCTTACCGCCGGCCGGCATTCCCGTGGCAAACAATGAGGGCTCGACCAATGACTGTCGTTTGTCAAGGAAGTTGTTTTGGGCCCCCTTTCCTGGAACGGGATTGCGAAGTTTCAAATGCGCAGCACGATTGATTTGACCTCCTTCCATTTAACACCTATGCCAAACGATTTGAAGAGGAATTCCATCCCAAGCAAGTATTTTAGGCTCCCATGATATTTTATGTCATTTCGTCAACTCCTTGGCCTCCAGCATGTCCCATGTCGGTACCTTCGTCATGTCATAGTCTCCTGTCCGTCAAATCGATGATGATCCTTCTTGTGCCCAATGTACCACATACCACGTCTCGAATCGTTTTCCAATCCCCGCACAGGTACCTAAAGCTCCGCCATCCTCCAGCGTTCTCTCCACCGCTCTTTCACCCAGCTAAAACAGTCCCAACCAGGCGTGTCCGGCCGGGTAGGAACGTTCGTCAAATGCGATTAAAGACGTCTGACATCTATGATCTTGCCCAATGACTATACGGACGAGCAACATTTCGTTCGGCTGAAGACCAATTTTCTGTTCGTCATAGGTCCAAATCGGGGCTGGGAGGAGCTCGCCAGAATCTGTCGTCCTTTTCTCTTTGACACGGTAGCGGATGCCTTGGCCATTTTCTTTGGGCTCGCTTTTGGGGCCGACAATGAGAGCCCAATAATACCTAGTACGTGTGTTAGTAAATGCCTCCCTTGCAACGAAGCTCGCAATTGGAAACCGACGCATCTTCACCTCCCGGCAAGGTTGGCTGCCCTCCCCTGACGTATAGCGCAACGTAGAGGCGATCTTTGTCCGAAGGCATGTGAACGTAGGCGCGTGAATGAATGAAAAAGTAGAGAATACGACACGAAGAGTTCGTTTATGATAATTCTAGTACGCTCAAGCTAGCAACTGCTGCGCATTTATAACTTAACCGGTAACAAGGGGGTAACTCCGATTGCGGCCACAGCCTGACACTACAGCTGTCTGTGTAGCAGGTGAATGGGGCTCTGCTGCGGTTTTGAAACTGCCAAACTCGTGTGACTTGTGTTAAGGCTGCAAGTAATTAGACGGCTTTAAACAGCCGACTTGATAAACAGGCGGAGCGAGTATTGCACCATAAGCCTCGACCAATAGTGAGTAGTTATTTAGATTAAGGGAAGACATCTTGACGTGTTATTTCTATGTCAGATGTGGGATCTTGGTATACCGGATCGCGTTCACCCTGAAAATGGCTTGATATGTTATCCGCCTGTCCACCTACTAAGTCCACTTCACAACGCTGTGTTACGGTTGGCTTACTGCGTGTGACAGCCAGCTCATCAACTGCTGGGTATTTATTTTAGGCAGGTTCGGCCCTTTCACATGCCCTAATTCTTATTTACCGATTACGACCAAATCCGAACTTCTCTCTCTGGGTCCTACCGTCCCTGTTTCATCGGGTCAGAATTTTAATTACATCGAAAGTTCAAAAGAGGGATTGCCAAACTGTGCCGCCGGAAAGGGCCAGTTGTGCAACTGTTTAGGGTCACCGCAGTAACCATCAGCGACGCTGAAGGCTACACAGCAGTCTAACCTTTCTTCTAACGCATAATAATTCCATAAAAGTGAAACATCACTAATATACGAATTCGTCTTTTACCCAGGCGTATGAGGAAATACTATAGTCCTGCGAAGGCACATTCCGGCGAACCTGGCCCTCCGGAGAAGGGGTCTTGATATTTCAATAGTGGATGTCAAGATTACTTATGACTAGCCGCCGAGATAGCGAACTACTTAGTGATCTTATTTCGGTGTGTTGAAGCAGTGGGAGTGGAACTCCGAGAGCGCTGGCCAATAGTGATCGAAGAACTATCTATGTGAAGACATGAGTGGGTGAAGGATAAGGTTTGAAACAACACAACTAACTTTACACCCTTTACTCGTACTTAGCTTAACGACAGCACATTTCAATGTATTTTGAAGAAAAAATTTATATTGCGTCACGCTTTGCAGAGTATCCAAGTGAATAAGTATAGCTAGTAAAAATAACAGCGAGATCACCACTCAGGCCTCTTTATGATCCCTGTTAGTTAATACTAGACAACTCAAGCACATGCAGACGTCGAACTCGTCAAGAGTATTTTTCTTTTCCAGCTGTCGAAATGACTCATCTTCATCCGAGACACTACCGACTATGCGCGCACACTGACGTTTTCGCTCCAGGTGGCATTAAGCCGGGTAGTATCTTGGTAGGCATGTGATCTTTCGTGATGCCAGAATTAGTGCGCCGCGTTGTAGCTGATCTGAGACAGCCGCCAGCCCTGATCACCCAACCAAGTATTTCAAGGCTATGTCTCCGTAGCCAACATCATGTGACGATTTAGAGGAAAATACTATAGAGTTTCACGAGAGAACAGCAAATGAAAGCTATCATGTCACTGCAGCCCCCACAGTACTTTTACAGTCCATAGGCGGTGTCAGGACCTCTGTGTGAGTGTTCCATAGGGTACAGTATGACATCTATTGTTGCGCAAATGTCCTAATACGTAGGTGCCACGCTCAGCTATATACAAAGACCTAAGTTCCTTTGTCAGTAACAGTGAGGCTGTACTAGTGCTACGAGGGCGGCGATAGTACTGCCGAGGCGGTGAGTCCGACAGGCGGTCGATTCAAACTGTGCGAACATTCTCGAATCCGAGGGTTTCCACTAGCGCTCCCCTTGCATTGTCAACTTTTATAAATCATCCTCAGAGCTACACCGCATCTTCTATATTCCTTAGACGTCATACTTAGCTTGTCTTGCCTCAGAAGCCGAGCTAAGCTGGAAGATTTTGCCCTGAGTCGACCGAGCAAGGATCCATACATCGGCGCCGATGCCCAACCCGCGACTTCATAGGGTGGTCGACTTTAACTTTGCTTGGCCTTGAGTTTCATCCCATTACCATCATCTTCATAAGTCACTATCATATCTCTTGCAGCCTTGTCTAGATATATGTGATGGTAACTATGCCTCAGCCACGCTTGTGTTTCAGCGTCAACCAAATTGTGAGGGTAGCGACCGCATCCGTGTTTCAAGGCTTGAGCCCAAGCTTACGGATTGTAAACATGGAATATATAAAACACCAAGATTTATCACAATGCTGCCAGAGGCGCTGTGATATAGGGCCACTCGATGTGTATTCGTGTAACCACTCTTGGGCTGTACAGATCTGCATACTAGAGTTTGAGGTATCTCATATCCATTTCGTCATACATGGAGTTACCTTTTTACAAGTTGGTGAAAGATTGTTGCTCTGATACATAGCTTGTACCACGGGCAGCATTGCTAATGAAGCGATGTCACCTACTAGCGGGAAAATTCGTAGAAACATAGATGCATCTAGAAATGATCCCACACACCGCTAGGCCCAAATCCAGACGTCGTAAATTGGGTAAATATCGTGACAGAAGAGGTGTGGCACCGCTAAGGAGTGACTCGCGGCACCGATCAACGCCTGGTATTCATTGATGATACTAATCAAAAGCCGACCCAGGAAGCCCTGTATGTATGTACCTGTCCATTTGGCAGGAGAGAACGGTTATCCCAAACTCCCGGAATCCAGACCATTCAGCACTCGGTGCAGCTGTTGTAAAGGCCATCGCCCGAGCTTGGCATTGTTTGTGTTGGCACCGTCGGATTGCCATTGAAATGCATCGTATATAGACCCGAGCGAATATGTCTTGAGCGATTCATCGTCGACCCATCATCAATTTGAGCAGATAATAGGTTCTTAAAATCTCCGCTCGGTATTAATGGAGCAGCGAATTACGGAGGTTCCGATTCACGCAGCCTTCAGGCAAAATCAAGGCAACCCACCCTCTCTCCCCCGCGCCCCAAGGCACACCTCCCCCTTTCCACCGCTCTTTCATTGATGATGCACATTCTGGTGAGTATTAGCGACGGAACTCGACCTCTGCATAGCTGCAAACGAGCAACTTAGACCATGTTCGTCGACATAGAGATACTTGGTCGAGATAGCAAGGCGATTTGTTGGAGATTTAGGGTCTTTCATATCGAAATGTAAAATCACCAATGCCGTTTTCAGCAGCATGCAACCAACCGAGACTCACTTAAATGCCAAACGTTTATAAAGAAACTCAAGTGCATTGACTACATATTGGCCTACTTAAGGCTTTATTGTCTGATCTCACATATCATACATCTCATCAAACTCATCTGTGCAACAACATCATGGCAATCGTTGGTAATCCATGCTGTACTAAGTAGGAGATGATTAGTGAAACAACCAGGAGTTATTCCATCACTTGTTGGTATTGGTGGCAATAGCAGCAGTCGTAACGGCGATCTGCTCCTAGAATAACAAAATATTAGTTAACCTCGCGTCTCTTAAGTTCAATAGCCCTTTTAAGCTCACGAACGGGTTCCAATAGGCCGGGGGACTGGGGGGTGTTAAACTAACCTTCAGGTCTCGCAACTGGAACATGCCAATGGTGACCGCGTCTTGAAGCTGATTGACTGCCAGAGAAGAAGAGTTAGAATTTGTGTCCGACATCAATAAGCCAACACAATCTTAGGGGTATCCGCGAGCATGCATGAGGATAGTAATGAACGTAGGAGCGGAATCCATGCAAAACCGAAGGATAAGTATTTGAGATATACATACCGTAGCCCTGAAGCTCTTCAGCCCTTTTGGCCAAAATATCAAGCTTGATCTTGTTCTGATTCTCAATTGGTTAGTTAGCTGTACAACGTGGGATGGGAAAGCTAGGTTGCAATCGTGAAAGGTGCTGGTCCTTACAAGCTGCTCTTCGTCATACTTCTCCTCTGCCATCATTTCTTGATCTGATGTTGCTCCCTCAGGTTTTCGCGCCGATACTTTGGCCGATGTGGTAGTCGTAGTAAGCAACTAATAGTTTAGGTCAGCCCAAGAGATCTCTGAGCCCGCTACTAGGAGTCGTCGACTTACGTTGCCTTCAGTCTTCCACATCTTTCTGTCTCTCTTACCGAGAGCGCTTCTGTTCTTCTTCTTCTTCTTGGCACTCAGTTTCTGGCCCAGAGCAATCATCGAAGCTGAGGCCATCTTCTGAGTTGGGATGTTCTGAGTTGGGGTCTCCTGGGCCGGGGTGACCTTCTGGCCTGAGGTCACCTTGTACGACGCGGTTTTGTCCTGGACCACCGTCATCTTCAGAAAATTAGTAACTAACTGCCCGCGACGAGAGGGGGGGTGGATATTATACCGGCATAGTAGCAGGAGATGTAGCACTCGCCGGTGGAGGCATCATGGATGCCATCGTGTTGATGATTGCTGGCCGAAAGGAAAATGAGACAAGTGGGTAACAAAGAAGAGCACCTAGAGAAGGGAATGCAGTATGATCTGCAAGATTGTAGTCGGCACCAAAGTCAGATTACCTCAGGTACCTATTGTCTGTGTGTGCTGGTTGTCGGTGCTTTAGGTAAGTAGTAGGAGGTAGGCAAGAAGAACTCTGCGAGTGCAACATATGTAGCAGAACCAGATGCGCTTTCTAGTAGGACTTAATGTAGATGCCTGCTAGGTGATATGGGGTCCTATAAACCGTTGCCCAGAAGCCACCTGCGAGGGTAGGTACTTGAGGTATTATGTGCAAGCAGTTGCCTGTCTCGCGTGGTTACAGGGTATCTGGGCAGTTGCAGATATAAAAGCACCTGCCTAAGAACACGTGCTTCCTAGATATAGATATTTAGGTACGTAGGTAGGTCTTGAAACGGATCGCAAAGGCAACTTCCAATCGATCCTTCCTCTCTCTAGAGTCTGACTTAGTCCAACTGAGGTATTAAAATACTTGGATACCTCAAGTAAGTAGATGTGACAAACTGCATATATGCAGATTGTATTCTGTCGTGATAGGCACTGATAGGTAGTAGATTTTGTTTTATTCTCACAACACAAATCTCCGCCTCTTTCTTTACTTCCTGCTCATAGAGACTAGATGCATTAGGCCTTTCAAGTTTGTACCTTTATTGAAGTTTAGCTTTCTTGAACTGAGGGGCAACTTGAAACTCAACACTACACATCTGAGCTAATATGATTGCTTTCAATACCTATTGCAGCAGAATATAACATGGTTGAGTACTCCCTTGAGATTTGAAAGCAATTTTATTCTATAATGTGATTTGGGAGGTGGTAGGGTGAGATCTTGAGCTCGGGCATAGAAGCATAGGAACAGGGTATTTCTGTGTCTCAATCTAGTGTCAATGAGCTACTCGACAAAGAGCCACAAGTAAGGGACAGTTTAGGCTAGGAGAGAAGACTTCTCTGAATCAACAAGACATACACATTACTCAAACTTCCATGATGCCACATTGAGTATTTGTACTAGTAACGAACAGTCTATGTTATCCCCTTGAGTACTGAGTTGAAGCGCTTGTTGCTTTTCAATCCTTAACCAAGTTTTATTGTATCTTCTTGAGTAATTCTACGGGCTGCCTATGATTACCCGTTATGTTATGGGACCACATAATCCACGCGATAATCTTCCTTGTCTGTCCATACTGGCTCCGCAACAACCAAACAAACGCCTGGGAGACATAGCAGATAAGTGCAAGGGCAACTATTCCCCAATCTTGGCTCTGGAGTGGCGGGTCTAGATGCGCTCCAATCCAACGCAATGAATCTCCAATCGTGCTTAATTAGTCCGAGGGCCGAATCTCCGCAAGTCTTCTGGGGAACGTCCCGCATTCGACACCCGATCTGGCCTTCCCAGCGGCTTGGTCCTTGAATACTATCGTTAATATTATCAAGAGGTAGTGTCAAATCAGACATCATGCTTCTGATAGGAGTAGGCTAAGATAATGGCCAAGAAAGGCGAGTTGCTTTACCCCAAGGGCGGTAATATGTTACGCGTGCGTGTTGCTTGTAATCCAAGGGGCCCGGCAAAAGTGAAGATTACCCACACGTGTATTTATAAGAACAGGAGCCATTGCAGTCAGAATCTCTAGAGGTTCTTTTTGTGCACAGACAATGATATTATCGATTTTCAACATCATCGGACACTGCACTGATTGATGATGCGGCTTCTGCAGAGTCTCGTTAGCCTAGCAGGGCTTTTGTCGTCGCAAGTGTCGGCGAACCCAACCCCTGTTGAGAAAAGACAAACACCAACGATCTCGAATCGCGCCATCTTCTCGCCACCTTCTAATGCTGGGTGGGTTGATCCTCGCGTACTGTACGCCCGCGCCGTGCAGTTGAAGTCGGGCGCCTTGATCGCTACTTGGGAGAACTACTCGCCGGAGCCACCGAAGGTGTACTTTCCGATCTACAAATCGACGGACGGAGGCGCTTCTTGGACCCAGATCAGCAAGGTAGATGACACGGTTAACGGATGGGGGCTTCGGTACCAGCCTTATCTATACCAGTTACCGGTCGCCATCGGAAGCTACCCGGCAGGCACTCTACTCGTTGCCGGCAACAGTATTCCGACAGACCTTAGTAAGACTAAGATAGATATCTACGCCAGCAAAGACGATGGCGTTACTTGGTCTTTCGTCAGTAGTGTAGCTAGCGGCGGAGTGGCGCAACCGGTGAACGGACAGACACCGGTCTGGGAGCCACTACTCATGTGAGTTAAAATGCACGACCAATCCACAAATACATGCTTATGATATGGTGCTATAACAGGGTTTATAACAATCAGCTCATCTGTTATTATTCGGATCAGCGTGACAGTAAATACGGCCAGAAGCTCGTTCACCAGACAACCACAGACCTGAAGACATGGAGCGCTACAGTCGACGATGTGCATGATACCAGTAGCTATGCAGCCAGACCCGGAATGCCTGCTATCACGAAACTTCCCGATAATAACTATATATTCGCTTACGAAGTAGGTTCACTGTGTTCATATTCGTTTGGAATCACGATGTTGCTATCTATCGATACGCAATTGAAGTTGTGCTATCCTCATTAGAATAGGGGCTCACTACTGACACGGTCAATCTATAGGCTTGCGGGAGCGATGGATGCCGCGTTCATTACAGATTGACACGGAGCCCTCTCGATGTTCTCTCTGCACCAACTTACACGTTGAAGTCCACGGCTGGCTCTACCACGACCAGCTCACCGTTTGTGGTCTGGTCCAGTGTTGGCGGAACCAACGGTACCATCATTCTCAGCGGTGGCAGTGCATCGAACATCTTCGTCAACCAAAAATTAGGTGACCTCAATTCATGGGTTGAGCACACCACTCCGCAACCTAATGCGTATGCGCGGAGCATGGTGCTTTTCCAAGATGACGATAGTAAGATGCTGATCATAGGTGCCGGTCGCTTGCCACCTAGTAGTACGAACTATGTCAGTGTCAGTGTTATTGACTTGAAAGCCACGATGAACATATGAGGAAGGACAGCTGCAATGCTAACTTGGCTGTTACTTACCCTGTACCTGGGTCAATATATTATACAAGTAGTACAGGTATAAACGCTTGACATCTAATATCAGATCTTGGCGAGTTTGATGGGAAGTGAAAGTATTGAAGTAAACTAGTTCGTTACTCTGGGGAAGACCTAAGATGCATCACCTCACTCGCATCTCAAAATAACCATGATGGCCAAGGAGAGTGAGCGTTACGAGGCGACCTCACGGCAAATTGTTGTATCATTCGATGCACTCATTCTTGACAGGATGTTTGGGAGTGACATGACACAGGCCAACCCAGTTTCGGAGAAAGGTCTCTTCCTTTCCATAAATCCGGAATCTTGGCGTACAATAATAACGTGAACTAACTCCGCGCCCCCGAAAAATCCGGGATTACGTAGAGAGTATAATTGGCAATGCATCGTCGGGTATGCATACAGCTAACTTCTAGCTAAAGTAATAGTCAATTTTGCATTTCTGTCATTTATATCCGATGCTCATCAAGTGAGCAACATGTCTTCACTACGCGACCAGCTGTGGAAGACAGCGAAGGCCGCATTCGACGAATATGGTCAAATGACGGCCGAATCTGTCATCGCCTACCGAAGCTCCGACTGCGTGCATCGCCTGTTTCCCGCCTCGGCTGGGGTCCCGGACCGTACTAATAAGGAATACTCTGATTTCGTGATGGAGCTCAAGAAGACCGTTCCCAACCTACGCTTCATTGTCCTCGACGACTTTGGACCGATTATAGATGAGACTAATCGCCAGGTCTTGGCCCACCTGAAATCTGCGGGCGATACTCCCTACGGACCTTGCGAGGCCGAGTATTTCATGTCTCTTAAGATGAATGAGGACGGAACACAGATCGTGGAGTTTGTCGAGTTTGTCGATACTGCATATACACTGGAGTTTATAAAGAAAGCCGGGTTGGAAGTTTGAGGTGGGCTACCCGTTGGTGCCGAATCCAGCTCAACCACCTGTACGAGTCCTGCTTCCCCGGAAAGAGACTTGCTGCTGAGCTAGAAACATGGCATATTGGTTTGAGAAAACAGTTGTACAGAGATCAATTTACCTTGCTGTCTTTCTTCATTTTAGAAACTGGAGTACTTGGCGGGCAAGCACAGGCACAAGCAGCGCTGAACTGCTGCCAGTATTACCATATTTGGCTAAGCCTCTTAAGGCACGTATAATAACCGATTCATGTCGGCAATATGCTGTGAACCCCAATATAGTAGACCGTTGGAGATACACACAGTTGACCCAACATCTCATGTTCAGACATACGACTTTTCGTTTTTCTTCTACCAAATGTTCCAGCAGAGCCGATGAGTCATAATGTCTCGGTCAATCACGAAATTGCTGTCGAGGCGCAGACCTCTTGCGCAACCCCCAGCGTGGCGAATACATCATGGGCTCTACAATCGTCCATTTTCGGCCACCACCTCAAGACGGATAATGGAGACCACGGGCTTCTCGGAAACACAGCTAACAGTCCGAGAAGCAATCAACCGAGTCTGTTCCGACTTCCCAAATACCTATTGGCAAGAACGAGATCAAACCGAGCAAGATCCCAAAGACTTCCATGCTGCGTTAGGCCGGGATGGCTGGCTTGGCATAGCTCTCCCGGAAGCCCTTGGAGGGTCGGGTTTGGGCATTTCGGAGGCCACCATCATGATGCAGACGATTACAGAGAGCGGGGCAGGTATGGCGGGAGCACAGGCGATTCATGCCAATGTGTACGCGACACAGCCTCTGGCCAAGTTCGGCACGAAAGAACAATTAGAAAGCACCATTCCCAATATCATTTCGGGCAAATGGCGCGTCTGCTTCGGCGTAACAGAACCGAACGCTGGCTTAAACACGCTGGGCCTATCTACAGTGGCAAGTAAGCAACCAGACGGTTCTTACCGTATTAGCGGCCAAAAGATCTGGATTACTTGTGCCCAAGTTGCGTCGAAGATGATCTTGCTGGCAAGAACAACCCCGCTTGAGGAGGTTAAGAAGCCTAGCGAAGGGTTGTCTCTGTTTTGCATCGATCTAAACCGCGACCAGCCGGGCTTGGAAATGCGTAAGATTAGGAAGCTAGGGGGAAGAGCTGTAGATGCGAACGAGGTCTTCTTCGATAACTACACGATCCCAGGCAACAGCCTCATTGGACAGGAGGGGCAGGGTTTCAAGATCATACTACATGGCATGAATGCTGAACGGTGTCTGCTTGCAGGAGAAGCCCTTGGCCTCGGGTACGCAGCTCTTAACAGGGCGGCCCAGTATGCGAGGGATAGAGTAGTTTTTGGTCGCCCGATCGGCCAGAATCAAGCGGTTGCACACCCTCTGGCAGATGCCTATATGAAGCTCGAAAGTGCCAAGCTAGCAACGTACCATGCCGCTAGACTTTACGACGAAAGTAGCAACAAAGGAGAGGGTTCCCGCGCCGACATCACCCAGACATCCGTTGGAGTCGCATGTAATAGTGCAAAGTACATGGCAGCTGAGGCGGCGTTCACTACCTGTGAGAGGGCAGTTCTTACTCATGGAGGGATGGGCTATGCGGCTGAGTATGACGTTGAGAGATGGTTCAGGGAATGCTTAGTACCGAGGATTGCGCCTGTGAGCAGGGAAATGATCTTAAACTATATCAGCGAGAAAGTGCTCGAACTCCCGCGTAGTTATTAGAAACGCTTGATAACACATTATTTATCAATCTTGCCTTTGCATTTTTATCGGGAGCTGTATCGTTATATTACGTTTGTCCGTCAAAAGTGACATGGCAAGCTACCTTGGCACGCTTCCGAACCAATTGCCGAACCCCGCCCGCCATGCCACGTGACTGCGTGTAGTGGGATTCTGATAGCCGACTTAGTGTCTTTGAGATGGCTTTTTGGCGCCTGACTTTTACACAGTAGGCACACCTCAGTCGGCTATCAGCAGAAGACGGCGTCTGGCGCATGAAGTGTCGCTCACATGCCAAGAAGCTCAGATCCGGGCAAAGCTTCACGCGCGAAGCATGCTTGTCGCCAATGTAATTCGCGCCGTGTACGGTGTGATGTGGTAGAGATACATCCTTGTTCCAATTGCCGAGCCGGGGATCTGGCCTGTGAGGTGCTCCCATCGCGGCGAGGGAAGTATGCGGACACCTGTTCATGGCTATCTTAACCTATACTAAAGTGATAATGTAGATATGTCCGTAAGCACAGGTTGGCTCAGCAAGAAGTGGCGGTTGCTCGCACGCTCCAAGAATTCGCAGAAGCAGATGCAGATTCAGATGAACATGCAGATGAACATGCAGAAGCAAGACCAGTAGCCGCTCCGGCGGCTTCCTCTCCGGTGACAGTGACTCCATTGCTTGATGGCATAACAAGGGGCTCATCAATCCAGCCAGAGGACCATAGTTCCCGCCCAAGGCCCGCGACAGCAGTGCCCGTCCCGGCTCATTCAGGCAACCTCTTCTTCGGAGAGTCGAACTTCTTGACGCTTGTGCCAAGACCGCCGCATAACGGTGACGAGCTGCCCGCCAACACAGCACATCGGACTACCCAGATGACATTTCCTATTCCTCATACGCCACAACCCGCGGAGCATATGAGTGCAGCCAGTCCACAGTCCCTTTACCACATGAATGCAAGTACCGAGCGCTATCTACGTGATGAGGGGGCCTTAAAATTTCCTGATCCTCGAGACTGTCTTTCTGCTCTTGAGGCTTATTTCACATGGTTTCACCCTGCCTTCCCAATTCTTGATCAGCCAGACATCTACCACAAAGTAAAATCCATGGCCATCTCGCCTATCCTATTACAAGCCATCCTCTTCATCGCTGCAACGTACTGTAGCGAGTCGGTGATCACATCAATAGGCTTCGGCGATCGTTCGGAGGCGAAGTTTGTTCTTTATACACGAGCCAGGCTTCTGTTTCATGCGGATGTCGAGAAAGATGGAGCGACCTTAATCCAAGCCTTGTTTCTGCTTAGCTTTTGGAGAGGGGGCCCTTCTGATACTAGAGATGTGCGATATTGGCTTGGGGTCGCCATCACATTAGCAGAATCTCACGGGTATCACCGATCGTATGTCTGTCGCCAGGCTTTTCTATGGAAAAATATACTTACTAAGTTATAGCGCTCGATTTACTACTAGCAATCTTGACATCGCTCGCATGAGACGTAGAATGTGGTGGTCTATCTACGTAAGTTATTCTGATGTTCCATTTGATCTAATTCTTCTAATTTCGCGACAGGTTCGAGAGAGACAGGCCGCCGCATCTCTTGGTTTACCAAGTAGGATACGAGATGAGGATTGCGATAATGAACCTTTGATGGCCACAGACCTAACAAGCGAGACATACTCCGAACCTCGACTTGTCTCTTACGCCCCAGAGCATGTAATATATGCGACTAAAATGGTCGAGATATCGCGATTACGTATGAGTCTAGCCTAGAAATTTTCTTGTACCTCGCTAACGATCATCTCAGTCGGGAAAATAATCGACCTTCATTTTACTCCAGGCAGGACAACAGGGTTCATTGAGGAAGTTGAGAACTTAAGCCTTGCACTGAATAATTGGAAGAAGTCATTGCCAAGTGATATGAGATTGGAAGACGATGAGAGAGCCCTTCAGTATGGAAATACCTTCTACATCTAGCATACAAGTTCGTTAGCTCTCGATTCTCGCCTGAACACAGCAATGGCTAATAAGCAGCTCAAGTCACTTGTGCATCCTGGTTCATCGTAACGGCTTTTTGCGTCATGCCACCGGAGCAGAAAGGGATATCGTCATTAGAGCGGCGAGTCGAATCAGCAGAATTGCCGAGGATATGCTGTCACAGAAACTCCTTCACGGGCAGATGCACATGTGAGTCTTGTTATTCTGCGGCCTCAATAGTCTTTATAGCACTTCTAAATGGAATATTATAGGATCACAAGCTTTTTCACGGCGCTGTGCGTTCATGCTATCAGCTTACGAACGGCGACAGGACTGGAAAAGACCATTACGTTATACCGAGGCCGCATGTGCTTAATGGGTCTCAAAGAGATTCAGAAGTACTGGAAAATAAATAACAATCTCTTAGACTTGTTCCTCAAGTACCTGGATGGGTCTATAGCAGAGCGACTCCATAGGAGCAGCATGGAAGACCGCGAAGAATCAACGACAGAACCGGGGACAAGTCAGAGGTTACAGGAACCCAATGTATCTCTGACTGTAGCCGACGAACCACAACCATCGGTTTCTGACCAAGCGAGAGACGAAAGCACTGAGGCAGGGTTGGGGAATCTGCACTTTCACACCTTTCAGCCAAATATGGGTAGTTTGGGAGATGGTGTGTTTGATCTCGGGCTATACCTGGATTCTCAAGGCACAATGGATGATGAGATGCAATTCGAGGGCTTCAATTTCCTTCATAGAGCCTTATAGTTCTCATTCCCCCTATTCAGAATCTCGCCGCGGGGAATTCATGACGCAGACTACTTCATCTCTTCCACTTCTATGGCAAATACTTCAGGAGAGCCAATCTTAGGGGCCATTAAACTGCTCTTGGGTCCATTCGGAGGTTGCCTCGGAACGTGGCAACAGCTACGAAATAGGCAACGACTTAAAAAGCTGATTCTCGGTCTACGTCGGCGAAACTCTGTCCTCGATTGAAGCATTCAAAACGATAGCGGTAAGCGGCATTGCAATCATCCCTGCTATCGCGTGGCTCATTTCACGCCTGGTGGTGTAAGAGTTGGCAGTAGCTGGAATGACGTATGAGACAAATAGCACGGCATAGGGAATCGAAGACTGATATAATACTCAATTTGAATTACCTGACGTAATGATTTTATATCTGTTACAGGAGCAAGCATATTCTCCCTCTTATCACATCTACCTCGCTCAGGCTAACTAAGTAACACATTAAAACCTGGGTTGCGCCTCTGAGCTGTAATCGGCTTCAAAAAACGAACCACTAGGTTAATATCGCCTAACCAACTAACTGCATGAGTGCTGAAACTGGATGCTGCTCCAAGTGTTCCACCATGTCCCGTATCTCGTTCGCCTTGCTCTGCCCGAGTACCGGCGTCACCAGGCTGAAATATTTAGCATCGGCTTGCTGTTTGCTAAGAGGGTGTTCAGCTTCGCCCAGTGGGTATGGGATACCCGCTTGCTGACTCTCTCCACCCTCAAACTGGACGTGCAGCTTACTGCTGAATGCCTTCACGGTAGGATCTGTAATCACGGTGATCTTTTCCGAGAGCTCAGATATTCTTTCGTCGTTAAGCCGGCCGGCAAACTCAATTCCCGTGTCCGACCCGTAGAACCAGGCGTGAGCCAGTTGGAAATAAGCTGAAAATTGGGCGTCGACCAGATTCCCAGGATGCAGCTTGTTAGGAACGCGAGCGCCGACAACGATGTGATTCTCCGGGCTGAGTGAAACAGTAATCTTGTCGACATGGAGGTCTTTGTAGAGCGCGCCGTATTGGCCAGCCACTTCTATAAGGCCGTGGGTCATCCGACACGCCGGGTAGGGCTTTAGCGCCGTCTCTAAGAAATCCCAGCGTTTTCCAAGGTCTGCAGTAAGCAGAGCTAGATCATGATCTGTTCGGGGGCTGTACGCGTGTAAAAGCCCATACTTGCCCTCTATGCTCTTAGCCGCCCCTAGGACTCCCGCCTCAGCTAAGGCGACACAGACGAAAGCGTCGTGGACGGCGAATCCGGGATGGAGTCGTTTGTTCCAACTTCCATTCTCCAGGTATTGCATGGAACCGGCTGCCTTGGATAGCGCAAGACCGAAGGCATTCTCGATGATCCCGGCTGGTAGTTTCTTCAAGACGCAGATTGTTGCGACGGCACCGAAAATGCCGGCGGTGGATGTGTTATGGAATCCTCGCGCGTACGCGGCATTGCCCAGCTCCGCGCCGAGGCGGCAGATAACTTCGTATCCAACCGCTATAGCGAGGAGTAGCTGCCGACTATCAACCTCTCCGGTTCCCGACTCAGCCTGCGCCAGCCCAGCCGAGATTGCACATACTCCGGCGTGCAGGGAGCCCGGCGCATAAGTGTCGTCGAAATCCATAGAATGGCCGAAACTCGCATTGAGTAAGCCTGCAAACTGAGGACGGAAATCGTGGCCCTTGAGTGCCACCGTCGCTGATCCGCCATGCGCTCCTAATGTTTCAATAGCTCTGTAGATTTGTTCAGTTGATTCCCACTCATGCGCTGCTGCGATAGTGACGCCAAGGTAGTCGATGAGATACTCCTTTAGATGATCGATAACATTTGAAGTGAGGGCGCCGGTGTCTACATTTGCGATGAACTCTGCGAAGACTCGCGTAACTGGAACGTCGAGGCTTTGATGGTCAGGCCCAACGGTGTTTTCTGTAGATTCGTTGACCATTCTTAAACTGATAGTTACCGATCTTAACTAAACTTGTGTTTGATGGCTTGAGCAAGATGCGCGTCGCCACATTCTTGGATATCATAGACGTAGTCCATTTAAAGACGAGCGGGGATCCTAACATCTGCGCACTCCAATTCTAGTCTCGGCTCAGGGGCGCGGGGACCGTTTTCCAGGAAGCCGAGAAGCCGATTCGGCTTTGTAGTCGAAAACGTATTCACTTATAGTTAGCCCAAAAAGGCTCTAAGAAGTATCATTTAAGCCCCTAGTGGACTAGCAATCAAAAGAAAAGTGATCAAAATTCGCTGAAGGGGGTTATTGTGGTGTTGGCTCCTTCTTACGCCTCCATTTACAGCTTCCTAAAGAGCAGCGTTAACGACTTCTTGTTCACGACTCTGTTTATACCTGAGCTATAAGTGTCTTAATCGACTACTGCAAATCTCTCCCTTGCCAACCGATATCATGCCTCAGAATAAAGCTAGCGCGTTTGGTGGGCTGGCAATGCTCCCAGAAACATTCAACGGTACGCTTGTCAAAACGAAAGAATACCGCCCGAGGGCTTTGCATTTCTCCGAAAGCGCTTCCAAGTCCCAGAGCTCGCCTATGTGCATCCCGAAAAATGACAACAGATATTGATGGAGAACTGCAGCCTCGAAAAATTAGCACTTCTCTACTTAGTCCCACATCGTTGAGGAATATGACCTACGCAAGTCTGTTATATTTCCATGAGTACCATCGGCCAACAAAGGAGGCAATGCTTCGAGAGCGATGGCATCGCTTGCGACGGCGGCAAATCGCTTGTTCCAGAACCACCGGGCAGACTCTTCGGTGCCCTCAAGGCCAATATATATCCCAGCACGTAGTAGAGACGTTTGGGCGTCGCCGCTCGCAGCGTCAAGGGCCGCGGTAAACCCGGTTCGGATTAGCAAGATATCGCCATGTTTAAACTCTGTGCCCTGGAACTTGGCTACGTCTTCTAGTTCCTCAATTGAGATCCGTTTCCCTTCGAAGCAGCTGTATTTCGCACCTTAGCTTCCGCGTATGCGAGATAGTCAAGCAGGACACCGCGGCCAACCAGCCCGCCTCGTTTATGCCACTGGTCCAGCGTAGGCGGGTTAGAACCCTTCTGCTCTCTGGACGGCCGTTGGAGCTCTTCCACCGTCGATTCATCGCCGTTGTATCCATAAGACGTATCCTGGTGTTTATAGTGTATCGCGTGAGTGAAATTAAGTTGATTTTTCATTTTTTCCTCCCCTTCTAAAAAAAGAAGCATAAAGATAAAATAGCCGAAGGTGGTCGAAAGTAAGCACGTTTTTTTACGCTTTTTTTTTCTTGTTTTTTTTTTTTTTCTTTTTATATTAATTACCTATCTTTTCTTTTTAGAAAAGTTGCTTTTTTTTATAAAGCTATAATTATTTTAACCGAGTAGTATTTATAATACCGAAAAATCTCGTATTTTTATATCGATAGTTTGTTTTTTTTTTTTATTTTTTTTTTTTCTAAAGTATATTAATATTTTATTTTAGCTTTAAATAAAAAAGCCGGGGTAAAATTTAACTATTATTATAAAAGCTATTATAAATATAAATATAAAAAAAACTTTATAAACTTAAAAAGTTTATAAACTTTTTTTAAATATTAATTAAATTAAATTAAATTAAAAAACTTAATATAATTTAATTTAAATAGTTCGCTATAGTTATATAATTATTTATATAATATTAAAATATTAAGTTTTTAAGTACGTAAATATATATATATATAATAATTTTTTTATTTTTATATATTTAATAAAACTTATTTTTTAATTTTATATTATTTTTTTAACTATTTTTTATTAAGTATAAAATAATAATAATAATATTAATAATTAAGCTATTATTAAAAAAAATTTTATTATTATGCTTTAAAAATTTTTAATAAAATAATTAATTTTTTAATAAAAATAATTAACGTTTAAATATTTTTATAGCTTTAAACTTAATATTAATATAAGTAATAATAATAATATTAATATATATTTAATAATAATTTTATAGCAGTTATATTTATATTTTTAATATAAAGCCGGCGAAAAAATAACTAATTAAATAAACTAACTAAATAAAATATATTAAAACTAATTATAACTAAAAATTTATTATTAAATAATCGATTTTATTATTATAAATAGTTTAAATTCGTTTCGATTTTTATTTATAAATAGTTATTTTTTATTAAAAATATATATATTAATATTTATTTGTTTTATTTTTTAAATATATTTTATATAGCGGATAGTTTTAGCTATTATTTAAAGCAAGTTTAATTTTATAGTTTTAATCGAAATATTAACTTAAAAAAAACAATTAATATATTATATATAATTCCGGATTATTATATTAGTCGAGCTTATAAAAAGCTAATAAATAATAAACTTTATTTTTTTTAATAAGCAAAAAAATATAAACTTATTATTTAAACCTAGCATTTTTAATATTTATATTAGTTTACGTTAGCTAAAATTATTAATATTAATAATATAAACGTATAATTAAAAATTAAAAAATATAATTTAAGCTTTTAAAATATTTAGGTTTAAAATAAATAATATTTAATAATATTATTATAATAAAATAAATATTAAAATCTATTTTTTAAAAATATTATTAAATAAATTTAAAAGTTATTTTATGCTAATAATTTTATTTTTAAATAACTATACTATTAAAAATCTAAACTTATAATTAATTACGTAATATTAAATATCCTAAAGCGCCCTTAAAGGGGGGGGGGGGGGGGGGGGGAAAAAAAAAAAGAAAGTTTATATAACGCTAATCTTAAAAAAAGTAATAGCTTTTAGTTATTATACGGCTAAAAACTAAATAAAAACGCTTGCCAGCCTCCTAGCAAAATAAATTAAAACAGTTATAGTGAGTCGGCACTGTACGAACAGATCCTAATATAGCCACTAATAGAATGCCAAGCCTCAACCTTAGTATTCCATATCCTTTTTATAGGGGGTTAGCGCAACTGCGTAGTGGCCAGGAACGCCAATCGTGATAATACCAAGGTACCCACAGCCTGCAGGTTCGAGCCCTGTAGGTGGTAAAAGGCCCAGCCTTTTCCGGGTGCGTATATTGGTTACTTCCCCTAGCATATAGGTGCCCTAAAACGCCTCGACCTAGCAGCCCTACTTAACCGCCCCCGTAGAGGGGGGGAGGAAGGGGGGGCTAGGGTTCAAAGGATTAAACCCTGTATAAAGAGGGGGGAAGTTACAGTAAGTCGGCACTGTACGAACAGATCCCAATATAGCCCTTAATAGAATGCCAAGCCTTTACCTTGGTATTCCACATCCCTTTTATAAGGGGTTAGCGCAACTGCGTAGTGGCCAGGAACGCCAATCGTGACAAAAACATTAAAAACTTTTTTAAACAAAAAAAATTATTAATTAACTATAAGCTTTATTATAAGTTTTTATTATATTAGGTTATTTTATAATATAGTTTAAACTATATATATTTTAATATAATATTATAACTTAAAAAAAAAAAGCTAATTTTTAATTTAACTTTTAATCTAAAAAACTTATTTTATTAGCTAAAAAACTATAAAATATTTATTATTTATTTTTATTATATTATTATATAGATTTTAGTTAGTACGTAATATAATATTATATAAGGTTTTATATAAAGCTTATAAAATATTATTTTATAAAGCTAAAATA
>SCHM01000004.1:4615016-4625680 GCA_004123355.1 Amphirosellinia nigrospora
TAAAAATAAATAATTATTAATTTTTAAAAAAAATAATATAGTTTGCTAAATTATATTTTATTAAATTAAATTAATAAAATAAAAAAAAAAAATAAAAAAAACTAGTTTAGCTTGTTTATATTATTAAATAAATAAATATTTAAATATTATAATATAATAATATAGCTATATAGCTAAAAGTTTATATATTTTTATTTAAATAAATAAACTATATAAGTTTTATTTATTTATAAATATTAGCTAGTTTTTTATTTAATATATATTATTTTTTACGTTTATTTAAGCTTAAAATTTATTATATTTAAGCTTAATATTTAATATAAAATATAAATATAAAACTATAAAAAATAAATAATATTTATAAAATAATCGCTAGTTTTAAATATAAAAATATATAAAGCTAAATATAATTAAATATAAAATTAAAGCTATATTAATTTAAAAAAAAAAATTTTTATTTAATTCGTAATATTTTTTTGTTTTTTTAGGCTTATTATTTTAAAGGTTTTATTAAATTAAATTATTATAAATTTTAAATTATTTTATATATTTAGTTTAAAAAACTAATTATTATTTTATAATTAATTTGTTTGTTTAAACTAACGTTTTATTTTTAGCGCTAAAAAAAGTTTAAAAGCCAATTTAGCCGCTAATTTTTTATAGTATATATTTTTTTTATTTATAATTTATATTAATAAATTTTATTTATATAATAGTTTTTTTAAGCTATTTTTAGTTTATTTATAGCTTATATAAACGCGCGTTTTATAACGTTTTATTTTTATAACGTTTTTATATTTTTTTATACTAGCGTACTATTTATTTTTATTAGTATATTTTTATAATTAGTTTTATTTAATAATATTTAAAACTAAGCTAAGTTTTTCGTTTTTCTAGAAAATTTTATAATTAAGTTTGCTAAAAAAATAAACTTAAGTTTATTTTAACGTATTTAATCTATAAAAAATAAAATATTTATAATATAGGTTTATTTAAACGTTAATACGTTAGTTTTTTAAAAAAGCGCTAAGTTTTATTATAATTAAACGCGTAAAGTTTATAAAATATTCGTTTAACTAATAAAAGTTATAAAATTAAAACTAGCGAATTTTTTATTATTTATATATTATATTTAGCGGCTTATTAAAGCGTTATATAAATTTAAAAAGTTAAGCTTTATTAATAAGCTTAATATAAATTTATAAATAATAGCTAAACTATTAAAACTAGCGTTTTTATATTATTTGCTAAAATATATTATTTTAATATTTATAATAATTATTTATTATTTTAAATAAATTTAAACAAATTAATTATCGAAAAGTTTATAAAACATATTTATAGAAATTTTCCGGATATATTTAATTTATACTTATAATAACCGCTTATTTAATTTTTTTTTTAAATATTTTTTTAACTTATTTTTAGTTTATAAAAAAAAAAAATATTTTTTTTTATTTTTTTTTTATTTTAATAAAATTAATAATAATATTTTATTAATATTTTTAAATATTTTAAATAAAACTATCGATATTAAATAAGCTAAGCTATTTTTATTAAAATTTATTAATTATAATATTTTAGCGTTTTTTTTATTTTTAATAGATTTTTAATTTTATTATTACGTTTTAATAATAATTATATATTAAGCTAGTTTATTATATATTATAATAATATATATTAAATTTATAACTATTTAGTAATTAAAAATCAATAAGTTAAAATTAGCTAATTATTTTATCCGTTATATTTAAAAATTATTTATAAGAAAAACTTTTATAACTTTAATAACTAGTTTATAATTTACGTATAATTAGTTTTAAAAATATTTTATTTTTTTATTATTTATAATTTTAACTATAAAAATATTAATTATTTTTTTAAAACTAAAGCTATATAAAATAGTTTATTAAAAATAGCTAACGTTTTTAACGCTATTATAAAAAAAAGCAAGCAAATTTATAATTTATATTATTATTGCTTTAATAATATATTAATTATAAAAATATATAACTAATTACGCTAAACTTATAATTATTTTATAAAATAATTATTATTATTTAAAAACGCTTAAAATAACTAAAAATAGTATTTTTTTATATATAATATAAATACAGTTTATTACGTTATTATTTATTCGAATTTTATACTTATAGTTTTTATACTAAGTTTTTATAAATTTAGCTTATTTAATAATAATAATAACTAAAACTTATTATTATTTTATAAACGCGATAATTTAATTAATAATAATTTAAAAAATATATTTTATATTTTAATAAACTTTAAATAAAATTTATTACTAAATAAAAAAAATTTTATTAACTAAATTATAATAATTTTTTATTTTATAATAAATATAATATACGCCGAATTATAAAAAAAAATTCTAATAAATATTAAAAAGCTTAGTATAGTTTTTAAATAAATCGAATAATATTAAAATATAATATAAAAAGCTATTTAAAGTTAAAAGCTTTTAAATATATAGTTAAAAAATATAATAAAAAAAATTAAAGCTTATTATTTAAAAACTAACAAAACTTTATATATTTTTTAATTATTAATTGTTTATATAATTAAAACTAATAGCTTATAATATATAAACTTTAACGCGAGGTTTTTTTAGCTTTATTTATTTATTATATAAAAAAGTACAAAAAATAGTATTATATAATAACTTTATATATATTTTTTATATTATATATTTTTATTTTTTTTATTAATTTAATAAATTTAATAAGTTAGTTTAAACATATATATTAAAAGAATATAAGCAAATTTTATCGCGCGTTATATATTATATACTATTAAACTAGCGGATTTAAATAGCTTGCTTAAACTAAAATTAAATAAATTATTATTTAATATAATTTTTTTTTTTTTTTTTAGCTTATAGCTATTATTAAAAATAATAAATAAAATAAAAAGCTTTTAACTATAACTAAAAACTACTTTTTTTATAAAAAATAAAAAAATAAAATAACGAAAAAAATCTTTTATAACGCGTTTTATAGTTAAATAATAAAACTATTTATTTATAACTTATTAATTTAAGCTTTTAAAATTAATTATAATAATTATTAATATTAGAATTTATTTTTAAGTTTTTAATTATAAACTTTTATAATAAGCGGTTTTATTTATAATTTTAATTATAAATATTTTTATTTTTATATTTATTTTTAAATATTTTTAATTTTAATACTATTTTTGCTTTTATTTTTGTTTTATTTAGTTTAAAATAAAATATATAGCTTTGCTTTTTTTAGTTAAAATAGTATTTTAAAGCTAAGTTTTTTTTTATTAATTTATTATTTATTTTTTATTAATAGTTTACTTTATAAATTGCTTTAGTTTTAATATTTTTTAATTAAATAAGCTATTTTAATTTTATTATAATATTTTCGAAATTAAGCTTATTTATTATATTTTTTATTATAATTTTTATTTTATTTATTAATATAATAATTTATATTTAAAATGTTTTTAATTTTTTTTTATATTTATTTATTATAAACTAATATTTTTTTTTTTAATTTTAAGCTTAAGTTTTTGTTTTTTTAATTTTATTTTTAAATATAGTTTTTTTGTTTTTTTTTTTATTAAACGTAGCTTATAACTTAAATATTTTTTTTTAAGCGTATTATAATTTAATCGATTAATATAAACAGATATTTTAAATTAGTTATTTTTTTTTTTAAAAATATTTATTTTAATTTAATTTTTAAAAATTTTTTTTTAAAAATTAGCTATAAATTTTAAAAACTTTAATTTTTTTTTTTCCGCTTTTACGTTTAGTTTTTATATTTACGCGCTTAAATTTTTAACAAAGCGTATTTTAGTTTATAATTATGTTTTAAAAATAATAATAATATTTTTATTTATAAAAATATAATTTAATTTTTATTTAAGCTTTTTTTTTTTAGCTTAAAATATATTAATTTTTAAATAAAGTTCGGCTGTTAATTTTTTTTATTTTTTATTATTTTATTAATTTTATTAAATTTTTTTTTATAAGTTTTCGATTTTATTATAATAATAATAATTATTAGCGGTTTTATTAGTTTTAAGCCGGTGGAAATTTTAATTTTATTTTTTTAGTTTATTTTATAAAACGTAATAATTATAATAAATTTTTTCTAGTTTTATTTTTAGTTTTTATTTAGTTATTATTAATTTAGTTTTTTAATTTTAAATATTTTTTATTTTTTATTTTAATTTTTTAATTTTATTTTATAAAGTTTTATAACTTTATTTAAAAATATATATTTTTTTATTTTTTTTGTTTAACTTTTTAACTATTAATATAAAAATCTTATAAACTTTTTAATTAAACTACTAAATTTTTAATTTTAATTTTTATACTACTAAAAAAATAATATTTATTTTTAAAAAAACAAATAATATTTATTTAAATAGCGTTTTTTATATATAATTAGTTTTTTTAATATAATAAAATATATATATTAATTAAAGCTTTAAATAAAAAAAATATAATTTATATAATAATAAAATTATAATTTATTAATTTAATATTAATATAAATAATAACTAATAGTTAGTTTATTTAAAATAATTTATTTTTATTTATTAATATTTTTATTATTAGTTTTAAAAATAGTTTAAATAATTAAAATAATAAAATATTTTATAAATAAATTTATTAAACTATATAAATATATAATTTAAAATATTTTTATATTATAATAATATTAATTTTAATATATTTTTAATTATATAATTTTTAATACTAAGCTATTTTATATAAAAATATTTAGTTAAAAAAACTTAAAGCTTATAATAAAGCTTTTTATTTATTTAATACGTTTTAATATTTAAACGTAATTTTTATTACCCCGGATATTTAATTTTTAAATAGTTTATATAGTTTTTTATTTATTAAATATTAATACGAAATAGCTATTTTTTTAAATAATAAACTAATTTAAACTTTTTTTTTAAAATTATATTATTTTTATAGCTTTATAATTTATATTAATAACTATATATATTATTTCGAAATAATATTATTATATAATTATTTAATAAAATAGTTTAAAAAGTTTATTAAAACGATTTAAAAGCTTAATAATTTAAAGTTTATAAAAAACCTAAATATTATTATTACTAATAATAAAACTAATAATAAAATTATTACTTAAAAAAACGGGGCAAATTTTATTTTTAAATAATATTGCTTAAATAATATTAATAAAAAACTAACCGCTTAAATATACGTTTTAATATAAAAAATATTTATAAAAAAGTTTTTTTTATTTATTATTTAAAATATAATAAAAATATTTAGAATTTTTATAAAATTAATTAAAAACTAAAATAAATAATTATTTAAAAATATAAAATATTTAAAAATTTAAATTATTAAACGTATAAAAAAAAAACTTTAAAAAATAACAAGCTAAAACTATTATAAACTATTTATTTATTTTTTAATTATAAATATTTTATTTTTTATTTATATCGCTTTATTTTTAAAAAATAATAGCTAGTTTATTATAAAATATTAATAAATTAGCTCCCGAAATAATAAACTATATTAACTTAAATATAATTAAAAAATATATTCTAGTATATATATATAAACTTATATATAAAATTTATTTATTTATTATATATTAAAAACTATTTAATTTATAATATTATTTATATTATATATAAAAAATATATAATAATAAATAATATTTAAAATAATAAGTTAAAATAACGTTTAAGTTTTTAATTTTAAACTAGCAAATAAAATAATTAATAATTAAAAACGTTTAAAAATTAAATTAAAATAAACTAGCTAGATTTATTTATATTTAGCTTTAATAAGCTTTAATATAAATTAATATAATATAAAAAGCTTAATTAAAAAAAATTTTTATTAAATATAAATTAAAATTTTTATAATATTAATAATAAAGTAGTAATAATAGNAAAAAAAAAAACTAATAAATATTAAAACCTTATAATAAAAAACTAACTAAATTAAAGTTATAATGTTTTAAATAAAAATATATTATATTTTATATTAAAATATAAATATTATATTATTTTTATTAACTTATAATTATTTTTATTTATTAAATATTTAGTTTAAATTTTTAAAATAATATATTAATTAAAAAATAAATTTATTTTATAATAATATAGCTAAAATATTGTTATAATTTATTTAATAAAATCTAAACTTAATAAAAACTTAAATTATTTTTTTTAATTTTAAATATTATTTTTATATTTTTATTTTATTTTTTATATTAATTTTAGTTATAAATATATTTTTTATTTATTTAAAATTAATTTTTAAGTTTATTTAATTTTTTTACGGACTTTAAAAAAAGTTTATTTTTTTATTAATATTATATACTTTAAATTAATAATAATATATTAAGCTTTATAATAATTTAAAATTATATTTTATTTTATTAATTTTATTTATTAATAAGTTTATATAATTTAACGTTTTAAATATCGAAAAAATATTTAAAATTTATATTATATTTATTATAAACGTATATTTAACTAGTTTTTCGTTTTTATTATTTTTTAATAAAAAATATTATTAATTTATTATAAATAAAAATTAAACTATATTTAGTATAATTATAATAATAAAGTTTATTTAATATTATAGCTATTATTATAATATTTTTTAAAATTGTTTTATTTTTAATATTTATTTAGCTTATAAAAACAAGTTTAATATAATAAATATTTATTATTATTATTGCCGGTTTTTTTATAGCTTTTCTGCTTATTGCCTAAAAAGATCTAGCTTTTGCTTAAAATATAGCTTTTATTTAAAATAAAGCTTCCGCCGAAAAAAATATAGCGTTTATTTAAAATATAGCTATTATTTAAAACAAAACTTCTGCTTAAAAAAATACTGCCGAAAAAAATATAATATCTACTTAAAATATAGCTATTATTTAAAATAAAACTTTTGCTTAAAAAAATACTGCCGAAAAAAATATAATATTTATTTAAAATATAACTATTATTTAAAATAAAACTTCCGCTTAAAAAAATACTGCCAAAAAAAATATAATATTTATTTAAAATATAATTATTATTTAAAATAAAGCTTTTATTTAAGAAAATACTGCTTAAAAAAATATAACGTTTATTTAAAATATAGCTATTATTTAAAATAAAACTTCCGCCTAAAAAAATACCGCTTAAAAAAATATAACGTTTATTTAAAATATAGCTTCGATTTTAAACATAATATTTACCTAAAATAAAAACCTAGCTAATATAGCTATAACGTTTATTATAAACTTTAATAATAATTTATTTAATATATTTAATTTATCCGATTTATTTAACTTATCCGATTTATTTAATAACTATAAATAATAACGAGCTAAAAAGCAAAAATACTATATATAACTTAACTATTCGTTTATTATTTCTATTAAGCTAAAATTATATACTAACTTTTAATATTAAATATATTATAATTAAAATTTTATTATATAATATTATAATATTATTTTAATAAATTAATATTTTTGTTTTTTTAATTTAGTTTTTTTAATTTTTTTAATTTAATATAACTAAAAAAATATAACTTAATATAATTATTATTACTACTTAAGCTTTAAATAAAAGTTTAAAATAATATTTAATACTATATAATAATTAATTATACGCTTAAAAAAAATATTATAAAATATTACTAGTTTTTTATTTAATATATATTACTTTTTTTGTTTATTTAAGCTTATAATAATTAATTTTTTTATATTTAAATAGTNCTTAAGCTTTAAATAAAAGTTTAAAATAATATTTAATACTATATAATAATTAATTATACGCTTAAAAAAAATATTATAAAATATTACTAGTTTTTTATTTAATATATATTACTTTTTTTGTTTATTTAAGCTTATAATAATTAATTTTTTTATATTTAAATAGTTTTATTTAATATTGCTAATTTTTATAACTATATTAAAAAATTAAAATTAATTAAATTAAATCGGAAAAACTAATCTAATTAATTTAAGCTAATTATTATAAACGTACGATTAATTATATAATATTAAATATTTTAAACTTTTAAGTTCGTTTATATAAAACTTTTATTTATATATTAGTTTTTAACTATAATTTTAGTTATTTTTTTTTTTAATTATTTTTAATTTTATATTAAAATATAAAATTTAATAAGCTTTAATAAGCTTTAATAGGTTTAAATAGTTTTTATTATATAATATATTAAAATAATAATAAAAATAATAATAATAATATAATAATAATATTATAATAATAATATATATAATAATAATAATACGTTTTAATAATTATAATATTAATAATAATAATTATAATTTATAGCTATTAATAAAAAAATTTATAAACGCTATTTAATATTTATTTAAATTAAACTTATCGAAAACTTTTTTAAAAATTCTTATACTTTAAAAATTTTTATAAAATTTAACTATATTATAAAAATTTAAATAAAAAGCTTAGAATAAATTTAATTAAATAATAAAAAACTATAGTATTAAAAAAGCTATATATTTTTAAGTTTTTTATTTTTTTAAAAAAAAAATTTATATTTTTTTATGCTTAAAAATTTTTTTTTTTTTTATAATCGAAGTTTTTTATAGAACTAAAATCTAAAAACTTATATAACTAAAAAAATAAATATTTTAATATTTAAATTTAATTTAATATTTATTTCTAAAATTTATAATAACTTTATATAACTGCTTTAATTTTATAAAATAATATTTAACGAACTTTATATATAATTTTATATAATATTATATTACGCGTTTAGCTAAAGTTTATATAATAAACTAGGTTTTATTTATAATATTTAGAAATAATATAAAACTAATTTAATGCGATTTTCTTTTTATTTTTATTTAAAAAGTTTTAATTATTTTTATTTAATACGTATTAATAACGTTAAATTATATTAATTTTTAACTTTTTTTATTTTTAGTTTAATAGTTTTAATTATTTTTATATTTAACTTTTAAAAAATATAACAAATAAATAGTTATATATTTTTTAAAAAATATTTTTTTATTTTATTTAAAATAAAAATAAGTTTTTAAATAATAAATAAAAAAAAACAAAAGAATAATTTATTTAAAATATTATATTTAAAATAAATAATAATTATTTTAAAGCTTTTTTATTATTTAAATATTATATAATACTTTAAATAATATAATAACAAGTATATTTAAATAAAAATAAAGTTTTAATAATAATGCTAAATTATATATAAAAATTTATAAATAAACTAATAAATAAATAAATATATATAAGTTTAATAATTAATATTACTAAGTTATAATTTATTAATATATATTTATAATATTTTTTTATTATATTTTTTTTAATATAATATTTAGCAAATATAATTAATATAAAATTTATATAATTATTTTATTTTTATATAATATTTGTTATAAATTTTAAATATATAAAAGTAATAAGTTTTTTATATTATATTAAGCTTTTTAAAATATTTATACGAAGCTATTTTAATTATATATAAAAATTTCGATATATTTACGTAAAGCTATTTTAACTATATATAAAAATCTTGCTTTATTATTTATATATTTTATAATAATAGCTATATTAACTAAAATTTTAATAAAAATAAACATTTTATTTTTATAAAATAATAATAATTAATAATTTTATATTTTTTTAATATTATAGTTTTATATATTTATTTTATATTTATTAAATATAAATATAATATTTATTAAATATTTATTTTTATTATAACTAAAAATTATTTTAGCGTTAGTTAAAAGTTTTACGGCTATAAACTTAAATATATTTTTTTAATATTATTTATATAAGTTTTAAATTTAGCTTTAATATAACTTTATTAATAAAAGCCGAACTTTTTGCTAATAATATTAATTAAAGTTATTAAAAAAATATAAGCTATAACTTTTTTTAATAATTTATTATAATATATTTTATAATATTAAAAAGTTTACTGGTTTTTTGTTTAATATTATATACGTTATTTATTTATATTTAAAACGTTTAAATAAAAAAAGTTTAAATAGCTTTTAAATAAAATCTATTATAATTTATTCGACTTAATGTTTTAAATTGTTATATAGTTATAAATTAAAAAAGTTTTTATTATTGCTTTTAAAAAGTTTATTTTAAAAAATTTTATAATTAAATTCGAAAATAGTAGTTTTTATTATTTATTAAGTATTATTTAATATATTTTAAATATATATTAAAATAAAAATTTAAATATTATTATTAATAACGTAAATAAAAATTCGGACAATTTTATAAATATTATAAAAAAAAATTTAAACTATATTATTTATAATATAGCTATTTTATAATAATAAGTAAATTTTTTATATAGTTTATTTTTATTATTTTTTAGTTTTAATTTATAATTTTAATATTATTATATTATATTTATTATTATAACTAACTAGCTACGCTTTTAGAAAAATTAAAAAGAAAAAACTATAATTAATAACGGCTTATTTATTAGTTGTTATTTAAAGGGGTAAATAAACCGACTTTTATATGTAACTAGTTAGTTGTATAGTTTATATATGCTTTAAAATATATTACTAGTCTTTAATAGTTCTATATTAATTAATAAAAAAAAAAAATAAAAAAAAAAAAAAAAA